>OZ005743.1:191387739-191678842 GCA_963930735.1 Dioctria linearis | reverse complement strand
AAGATAGCTACCCAGTGATGCATGACTTAGCTTTGCAAATTTTATGCTGTTTTAGCGCAACGTAAGTATATGAAAAAACTTTTTCAATGCTTATACAGGGTGTCCCGTATGTGGTCTGGCAGCCAAAGGCTATGGATAGGTCATGCTTAGAAAAACAAAAAATTGTATGGGTGGGGGGAGGGAAATGGTAACGGTTTCCGAGATAACGGGACTTTAAGGATATTTGGGGATGTTTTTATAGATCACCCTGTAACTTCTGAACGTTACACTCTATGATAATGATTTAAACTTTGGTAGATAGATAATCGTTAGACCTTTCCAATGGTCTATAAATTTTTTGCTTCACCCTTTCCGTTTTGAAGTTATAGCTCAACAAATTTAAAACTTCGGAATTTTTACTAGTTTTTTTTTATTTAACAAAAAACACGTCATCAATATCAATTTTTCATATTGAATTTAAAAAGCCCGAAAGCTTAACTTTAATATGACCTATCACACTCTGTACCCAAAATGTAAACCTTTCTGCCTGTTTGCACTTTTTCTTAAGCAAATCCAGCGAAAATGGTTGAAAAAGTGAAATAAGTGCCAGAAAGTAGGCAATTATCTTTTGGAAGTGACCTTTTTCAGCCATTTTCGCTGGATACGCTTAAGAAAAATTTGCAAAAAACGCAAAAAGGGTTACATTTTGGGTACAGAGTGTGATAGGTCATTTTAAAGCTAAGCTTTTGGGCTTTTGAAATACAGTATGAAAAATTGATATTGATGACGTGTTTTTTGATAAACATAGTAGTTAAATAAAAAAAAAAACGAGTAAAAATTCCGAAATTTTAAATTTGTTGAGCCATAACTTCAAAACGGAAAGGGTGAGGTAAAAAATTTATAGACCATTGGAAAGGCCCAAAGATTATCTATCTATTAAAGTTTAAATCATCATCATAGGGTGATCTATAAAAACATACCCAAATATCTTAAAGTCCCCCCACCCATACAATTTTTTGTTTGTCTAAGCATGACCTATCCATAGCCTTTGGGTGCCAGACCACATACGGGACACCCGTATATGTATACCTGAAAAATATATACCGCAATTCACTGTCAGCAAAACATATTTCTGATTTGATGTTGTCGACCTGCGATTTGAAACCAAATATTGAAAAATTTGAATTTTTTTTATTTGCAATAAATAGGTATCTATATACATATACCTACCAAACAGCTAATATAATTACGGTAAGGAACGTGCCTCTCACTATTCCTAGATACCGCCCTTCTGTGGGTTCCTGGTCACATAGGGATCATGGGGAATGAAAGGGCTGACCTTTTAGCTAAGACGTCTTTACACTTAGGCCCCGCTTACATCAATTTACTTGTACTTTTTCTTACTGTTCCTTTAATCATCAACTAAGCTACTATACTAGCTTAAGTTGCTCATTCTTAGAACGGGATCACATCTTTTACATGGGTTAGGTACTATTCACAAATTTCATGGAAAACCATATTTCTTGCAAAGATTCCATCATTCAGCACCTCTTCATATTGCTGATTTTGATAAATGTTTACTTTCACCTGAAGCGATACTTTGGATCACAATAAGGGCCGTGAGAAAATGCCTCCATGATCGAATATTTCTCCTTGTGATTTCTTGATTATATTCGCATAGGATGCGATCACCGGAAATTGTCGTCGTCGTAGGTAGGATGGCAAACTAGTGTCTGATAGAGCCAAATCGATTCGTGGGATAAGAACTATATTCACCTCGATTACATTCTGTTCTGATTGAATTTCGGTAAAATCCTCTAACAATCATACGTGTCCCATTGCATAATCTTTCTTTTGACTCAAGCTTCACAACAACAGCATCATAACTTCTATCTTCAACAGCAACACATGCTGTGGCATACCCGATGGCGTTTCTCATGAAGAATTTCTGCCGGAAAGTTCAATGTATCGCTGCGGTCTTCTAAGGCGACAAGATCTGCACCATAGAAAATGGTCGAATCTCCTGGCATGATAGGAATGATTATCTTGTACATTTCCCACGTATGAGCATTTGTTAGAGCCCGTTTCGCCAACTCTTCAACAGACATGGATATCTTACTGACACTTTCGAACCAAAATACAACGGAGAATTTTGCAATTTTACAGGATATCACACAAATACACAAATAAGTCTAATAAAAAGGATAACGGAATCACCCACAAACCCTCAAAGAGGGGTACTGTTATTAGCAAATCATTAAATGCCGAGAATAAATGCCGCCAAAGCGCTGGTAAAGCAATACGTTAAGAACTTAGGCAAAGGATCTTGTTTCGGAAATGAACGGGGCAAAGTTTGATCTAGCACATTTTGGAAAATCTATAACAGATCGAATTCTTTAGATCCTGAGAAGAAGTTTGAGTAACTATACTCCTATGCTCCGGGGCTTAAATAGCTATTTGTAGCTATCCCCAGACTCACTTTTTTAGTATTTCCCTGAGGTACCTACTAGATTTTTCGCACCTTAGATCGGCTCTAATTCGGTAGCCGATAGGAAAATGTGTTTCATTGTTCGCCTCAGCTCATTGCCAGCTACAATTCGTAGAAGAAAAGTTTTACTTACATACTATGTTGGGGGGGGGGGGGGGGGGGGGGGGGGGGGGGGGGGGGTAGAACAACTATTTGGTTTTATGATTTTTAATTTGTTAATTTCTAGTCAAGCAAAATCAGGAAAACCCATCCCAAACACGGAGGCTATAGCGGCCAATTGTGCTGTCCTGCTAAAAGCCCATTCACCAAAATCTTCCTGTCCTCTTAATGAAGCGCTTCAGGTGTTGGTGAGGAAGGTTTTAAGGGCAGTGTTCGGTTGTCTCATACTCTCCTTCCAGGCATGACAGACACTCCGGGCTGTCAATAACTCCCATCTTTGGTAGATGAGCGTGAAGTGAGCTGTGGCCGGTGATGATGCGAACCACAGACAAAATCTGAGATATTCCCATTGGGCCATCAAGAAAGAATTTTGTACACCTGCAAGTACTCAGGATCGCCCATCTCTGCTGATGTTTTATATGAACATAATGAGAGACCCGGTACTTGAGGTGGCAACACTAACGGCGTGCTCCGGTCAGAGGAATGGAGAATCAGAGCCAGCCCTAGCTAAAAGGTGAGCCCTTTCATTCCCCATGATCCCCAAGTGACCAGGAATCCACAGAACGGACACCTTGTTGTGGATACACAACTTATCCACAGACTAATTGCAATCTCCAAGTAACTTAGATGTTATCCGAGGGCCACTCAGAGCCATCAAGGCTGCCTGACTATCCGAAAGGATAGCAATATCCTTCCCCTTGATATGCTTATCAAGGGTTAACTCGCTGCCATTCATATGGCGAAGACTTCAGCCTGGAAGACAGTGGTGTGTCCTCCAACTGAGTACTTCATCCCCCCAATATCAGGATTAGGAAAGTAGACACCCGCCCCAACGCCCTCATTAGTGAGAGAGCCGTCCGTGAAAATTTTTCGAGCGGACCGGGGAGGGCTCGATAAGACACTTCCCTCAGTCCACGATTCCCTTACAGAAAAGCTCACAGAGAAGCGACGCCCAAACCGAAGCTTAGGTGCCATCGCATCACGTGGAATACTGGCCAGAGGTTTTCAAATCCAGCCCATACACCAGAGAGCTTCTCATTGCCAATCCAGCCATCCTCCGCGCAATCTGTACACAGCCGTTTTGCCATCTGTAATTGTGACCTTTAGAATAAAGATCTACAAAATTTCAACTAAAGATCCTATAGCTTTCTCATACGTAACAATTTTGTCTGGAAAAATTTCATATAAACAAGATATACCAAGGACATAAGCTTCCTTCAAGTTCAAATATTAACTTAAATCCTTCATTCTTAATTGATCAGGTCATTGGATCCAGATTTCACAAAGCTTAACATACCTCTAACACCTTTTGTTGTTCTTTTTTAAATTAAATTAGGGAGCTGCTCCTCCTCTTGAGAGGGTAACTCAGATGGATTTTTAATTGTAGAGATAATCTCAATTTATGAAAAAGGAAGGCATTCCAAGAATCTGATTGATTGAAATCACTCATCTTCTTCCACACGGGAATGATTTATGAAAAAAATGCCCCTGGGGCAAGGTTACCAACTACTGTCATGTCATCATCATCATCATCATCATAAGACACAGAAAATGAATCGGTTGAACGACACACGACTGAGTCAAGCTCACATCAGAGATGAATTAATATCTAAAAGTGATGACAACAACGACGACGACAGTTCTCTCAACTCGAAGGAAGCAGTGCTCAACTTCTTCTTCTTCTTGGATCGTCGTCGTATCGACGACATTCATACTAATACCAAAATGAATAAACTCGAAATAAGAATGCCCTCACCATCGTCACCATATTATAAAATTGCCAATCGTCATTCAAAATCCACCACAGCCGAGGCTGACACAGAATTAATTTGTACCATGGGAAAAATATGCTGCTGCCTGAGGCTTGGACTGGTGTGTGTGTGTGTGTGTGTGTGCGACATGATTTCCGATATAAGTTAAAGATGAACCGCACATGCTGGAGCAAGTTTGGACATGTTCCTTCCCTTTAAGCCGGTAAATCAGCATTCAACGCCTGAATAGAGTAAAATTTCGCCTTCTTCTCAAGCCCCCGGTCTCACTGAGCTGTGAAAGGAATCTCCTCCAGTGTAAGTCGTGGGTGTGCGGAATTTCAAGTTTCCTCAATACCGCGCCGCGAGAGTATGTTGACGTTCCGGTATATGCCTTCGTCGCCGCACTGTTTACAAATAGAGTAGACGTTTTTTTTTTTTTTTACGGTTTCATGCCTGCGCTTGGCCAAGGCTAAACAATCCATCAAAGAACATAAAAGCTGTAAAAGTCATCAGAGGAGAGACATGTGCTCGCCCGGATTCGGGCTGCTACATACATATATCGCTGCCCGTCACATTTCCCGGCCGCCGCGGATAAATCGAACACAAAACATATCAAACGCGCCATTCACAGCATTCGACAATAATTTGCGATAATTAACCCGCATTTGAGTGAGTTTATTTCATTTTTTTATGGATTCGAATCGAATTCAACAGCTGAAGAGGTGGCGGCGGCGGCGGCGGCGGCGGTGCTGTGGATGGTTTTTTATGGCACATTAAAAAATATCTTTTATTCGTCATTTTCAAAGTGAACTAGGTGCGTGCACATCAACATAATCATCAACACTCTATACTTAATTAATTATTTATTCATTCCCCGCTAGAATATAGGCAACATAATACAAGTCGGCCGCCAATTAATTATGTATTTAATCAAAACTATAATAAACTTCCACCGTTTGTGTTTTTTGTTGTTTGTTTTTTTTTTAGTTTTTTTTTTTAATATTTCATTGTGCGTTATAAATTGTGATAAAAAAAAACCCCGAGTTAAAACAATTCATTATGTTCGTGGGCTTATTGCGGAAGGTCAACGACTCGCACGGTAATGCACTGTTGGAATCAATTCATTCCCAGGGAGTTTTACTGTTTTTCACCTTTTAGCCTTAACACAAAAAAAAACAAAAAACAAATACACAAAAATTTAAGAGCGCAGCGGAAAAATAATTAGTTTAGTTGAGTAAATATTCATGTGAAATATAAACTTGGCTACAAAAAAAAAAAAACTAAGAAGAAGAAGACGGACGAAGGAAAGGTAACTCATAATTATCCGTTTCATAAAAATTCACCCTGCGTTAATGTTTTTACTGTCGAAATCGCAGCATTACTGTTACCACTGTAAGGTTGTTGTTGTTGTTATTGTTGTTGATGGTTACGCATCGATTAGTAACAAAAAATAACCAAAAACAAATAAAACTTGGATGTGTAAAAATTAACTCGATGCTACCGTGTAAATTTAGTTTCTTAACGTAATTCAACCACAGAAGCAAGTGGACCACAAATCACCGAATTTATTGTAGTTCAGTTTCAATTCTATCGAAGCTAGGATGCACGACCTTCCATAAAAGTCTTTGAAGTTTTTGATTATCTCTGTACTTATCAGAAAAGTCGTTTAAATATAATCTAAATATCCAGTGGCATGTAAGTAGGACTGTTAGGGCAATAAAACTGCAGAGGGAAAACCTGCTTAACACAGGTAATCTGGTTGTGCACCTGAAAGTCCTTGAACAAGTCCTATGGGAGCCGATGATCAGTCCCATCTCAGACGTTACCTATATGATGAAACGTTATAACTTTGAAAGACTATTCAAGTTGATCTTCGGGGATCGTTAACAGTAGCATTCTGGTGATCTTCTCTTTGCAAAAAAGATCTTTTTAAATTGTATACAAATGGATTCAATATAGAGGGCAGAGCAGTCGTGGGCATATATGGGTGGAATTTTCGACTGACTTAGGCAGTGGGGATATAACCTACCATTTTCCAGGCAAAAATCCACGCCATCATAAAACTCCTTTGCGATCGCGAAATCTTTCATAAGAACTTGCGCGGAGCTAGGTTAGCTAATAAATAACAAAATAAAATTAAATAAAAAGTGACAAAGAAATAAGACTTACAGAAAAATATTAAAAATTAAAAGGGAACGAAAAAAATAGTGGAAAGATCAAAAGAAAAGAGTTCGATACAATCAGCTTGTAATTAGTAAAATACAATTACGTTATAAGTTGCTTAAATTCACTGACTTCCAGTGCATGGATGGGTAGGGAATTCCAATGGCGTGCAACCTGGACAAAGTAAGATCCTTCAAGGATGGATGAATTGAAATGTGGAATTAGAAGTTTACGTCCTCTAAGGGGACTGCAGAAATTTGACGTTACAACAAAGATACTCTGGCTCACCTGTGTGAATAAGATAATGCAGAAAAATCAGTGCTTTGCACTTTAAGTATCAATCTAGATTACAACCTAAGATCAATTATCTGTAAGAAGAAATATGAGCAGAACGACACAGATCAAAAGCAAACTGTATACAGTCGTTGAAAGCAACCTCAAGTTTTCATGTATATAAAACAACCACAAGCAAAAAGAGGCACCAAAAGTGTCGTAACTAGTCTCAAACGCAAATCGGCGGGAAGTAAATTGACAGACAGCCAGAGTCTCCTAAGCCACCATAAATTTTGCTTACCATAGATTTGATATGATCACAGCACCTCAAACGATTATTAATTCTCACTCCCAAATTTGTTATACAGTTTATATAAGGTAGTTCGTTCCACTTTATTAAGCATAATTGGGGAAGATCCTCAATATTGCGGGGCTAAGAAACAGTTGATTATCAATTGACCACCTAAATATTTCAGAGAGATCATCGTTTATTCTGCAGATACAGTCCTCAATCAGTCCACGAGGTATACATATATACATTTAACTGCACATCATCTGGATACAGATGCAATTGAACATCATGCACCACATCACATAAATCATTAATGTAGAGACAAAAGAGGAGAGGTCATAAGACTGAACCTTGAGGAACTCCACATGTTGAATGGATTCGGGAAGACGGAACTCCTTTTATGACCACCTGTTGTGTTGTGACCTATTTGAGAGAAAATTGGCTATCATCTCAACAACAGAAGAGGAGAAATAAAAGTTTGCATATAACTTACGCAGCAGTATTTCATGAACAGTGACCTTGAGTAACGCAGATTTACAACTGTGTCGTACACGAAAACCAATCTGATATTTCACCAGGAGATCATTACATTTTACATAATTTACAATCAGGGCTCGCATAAGCTTTTCCAAGACTTTGGGCAGAGAATTGACAATGCTGATGGGACGGTTTTCCCAGCCAGCCAGTAGCAGACATTTTTTTTAGCAATAGGAATAACATTAGCTATTTTTCATACTTCTGGGAATTGAGATGTAGTTAGACAAGTGTTCATGATGTCGATTTAAAAAGTTCATCATTCTCCACACACCGGGAAAGAGAAGCAATTAACACTTTGTTCAAGTAAAGTAAGAAAGGACATACGAGGTTGTTGTAGAATTAATAAATTTGTTGCTGGCCTGCAGTTAAGTGCCGGTTCCTCAGAATCAAAAGGACATACATATAATATCAGACAGTCAAACAGCACTAAAAGCTCTAAATTCTTACAGCTAGCTTTAAATCTAAACTAGTCTGGGACTGTCACTCGACAACAATATTACGAACTGATTTACAAAGGATGGAGTTAGATTACTGCTTATCGGCCCTGAGCCTATCCTATTTTTTGTGACCTTTCAGTACAAGTTGGGCTTTGGAAGACAGAATTACCAAACACTGAGAAAACACCTCAGTGCTGAGACAACAGGAGAAATTATTACGTATACACAACAAAGGACAAAAATATTTCTCAAACTCAGCAGGAAAAAACTGAAGACAGAAACACGTCCAAGCAAGCATCAGGCCTGTCCTCTCTCATGCTTCCTCGCTGGTCTGGCTTCAAGGCTTGCTTCAGAAAATTGAAAACAAAATTACCCCTCCGGCTCGGTGCTATCCAATTGTCATTTTCACATTAAAAAAACAAAATCTGTTAACTACGGTACGCCTGAGAGAGTTAAGTTTCCATCATTGAGCAAAGCGAGTCTTTCGGCTAGCTTTAAAGCTAACTGCTCGGCCTGAGTTTTGTGTGGCCCCAATTAAAAACACGCGCTGGATATATTTTGACAACACTATAAAATGGACTACATAAATCGGAAAACTCCTTCTTGGTGTTATAATAGAAAATTTTAGTTTTTTACGAATACGGTGAAAACGATCAGTCCTAAATGTTTTACAGAAAAGTGCTTCAGAATACATAAAATCCAATAAAATTGGTTATAATTATTTTTACTCTCTAACAAACCGATCGAGAGATATATGCCGAATACAACTTTAATCAAACTTACACAGTGGTGTGACCATACGAAATTACATACCGGCATTCATCTAGTATCGTAAGAATTGGTCATTGGCCAAATTTTGCATTTTTTTTTTTCTATATATATTTCATCTCGCCACTTTTAGTTGATTTTCAGCACTTTCTCATCCTGGATATACGCACCTTTTCAAAATGGTAGATACCAACACTGGTATAGAGAATACAAGGTATTTTCATTCAATTTTGACACATGTACTGTGCAATGATGCCAACTAAGGGATTTTATCCCTAGATATAGGGATAATTTTCGGTTTTAGTGATTTGAGGATAAAAGTTTCAAAAATGGCGATATCTAGCTATATTTTATGCGCTAAAAGTTTCGGTTAATTTATTTGCTCCAAGCCATAGAGAACTTCTGCAAATTGAAGAAACAGTAGCGCAGAACGAGAACCACTGGAGCACACTATTAATTTTGATGTAAATGTCACGTGCCTACATTTGCTTTTAATACCAACTTTCACTCTACTCTTCTGTTGTGTTGGCTTATAACAATGGACTGATCGTATTGTTATTTTCCTATAGGAAAGAATGGCACAAGTTTTATAGTTCTCTCTTTCGCCCTATGGCAGAGTTGGAGCTACCAACACAAAAATGCATTCTGGAACGTTTGCTTATGCCATTTGATGTTTTTATGTTGGCTACAGATCCAATCACCTCAGAAGGAATAAGGTAATGATAGTGTTTACCATGCTCCGTCTCTCTTGCCCATAAGCAGGATTTAGTGAAGAATAACTTTTGACAATTAAAGTCGGAATGAGTTTAATTCCTTATAAGCGATTAAAATATCACTTGGGCACAAGAAAATATAATTTTTTAATTTCATTCGATTTTCGGATGTAAGATTTCATCTGATTAGTTGAGTTTTACATGTTTTTTATGTAATCGATTTAAAGGGTGCTCTAACGGTGATATACAGAAACACAATATTTTTTGTGCCACATGAAATAGCAAATCGCTATATTGTTATAAGTCATTAGTTGTGTAATGAAAATTTACAGTTTGGAAAAAAGCATAGTTCAGATTATTCGGTTTCAGAGTTTTTTTTTTTTTAAATGGTGTTATGGCTAATAGTGTTTCACGTTCCGTACGGCAGCAAGATACGCCAAAAAAAGAAACGAAAAATTTGAACTGATCTTTGCGAAAAGCTTTGTGATTCAGAATTCAAAGGTTTTTTTAATATTTTTATTGTTGGTCATTGATAAGACTGACAATCAAAGGAAATATTCCCTGATTTTCGTAAAAATAGGCAGCTTGGTCAGACGAAGACTACCAACAATAACAAAAACAACTATTATTTGCTCCAGGAAAATCTTTATCTTTGACTTTTAATTAAATAATATTTTGCTAATTAAATTAGTTTTGTACAGGGAAAATTTTCGCATTACATTTTTATGATCATCTGTTACGGAGAAATTATTGCAACAATTATTACTAGAATATTTTAGGCAAGCCGCCCACCAAAAAAAGCATCATATAGGTATCCTTTTAACACGCTGCTCACCAATACAGCACGTGCTTGATGCAAGGGCACTTGCTGTACTTATGCTGCAACATTTTCGTTTGAGCATTACGTGTACAGCTTTTGCGTGAAACATTTTAGCAATATTTTAGTAAAATATTACGAAGAAAATCGAAATGACGGTATTTGCAGATTCTTTTTTTAAATACCGATATAGAATAAAACATGTTACTCATACTGAAATTAAAAGTTTTTGTCTACACAATAAAGCTATTGAAATCACAGCGATATTCGATATATAAAAATATCGACACAAATTCATGGAATTATAATCAGAACTCAAAATGGTGTTAGTATCCATATATCGAATTTTTTCTAGGAACAGGAGTGTATATTACATAGGAATCAGCAGTGGCCGCCGGCCGCTATATTCATTTATAATTTAAGCACTTTACTTCGGAGTATGCTGTATGCAAATGATCTTTTGGTGAGCGTGAGCGGCTCTATACAGCATATGAGAACGACGCACATGCCTCTTTGCTGGGTGGCCTGAGTGTTCCCAGATCTGAGGGATTAAACCCTTTTTCAAGGGATTTTTCGTTGAAAGTTAGGTTGAGGGACAAAACTTTCAAATTTGTTGAAATTAAGGGATTTTTGACTGACGAAGAAAATTTAGAATATTTTCTTTATTAATAATCATGTGTACAAAATATTTTCTAAGTCTAGGGACTATTTCTATTTGATTCCGAGGGACTTATATTTGGTGCGTAAAACTAAGCCTACGCCAATGGCTGTGGTGTACGTGTGCTTAGGTTCCCCGTTGGTCTAGCGGAATCAGTGGTGGATTTACCGGGAAGCAAAGGAAGCAATTGCTTGGACAGGGGCCCCAGAAATTGGAAAATTTTGAAAAAAAATTTGAAAAAAAAAGAAGATAAAAAATGCAAAATGAAAAAAATCCATGTAAACAATATCGATTATCTATTGTCCCCAAACGATTTTAAATTAGTTCAAAACTGTATTTCGCGCGTATAGTTGGCGCTTCGATCGCTCGTGTTTGTGTCTTCGTCTGAACAGCTGTAATTCTAAAAGAATCATCGTCTCTAACACACAGAGTAATAGCAAAGTATAAATAAATATAAGTAGAGACAGAGGCGAACAAAATTGGAAATTTTCCGTGTTTTTTAGACTGAAAGAGGTAATCTCATATAATTTTGTCTTTTGCATGAATGGGGGAAAAGAACTTGGCTATGCATTATTGTAGTGCGACTAAGACAACGAGTTCAAAACAAAAATTGAGAAAACGTAGGATTACCCGAATGATAAAATCTTCTTGACTACCTTCAAAATTATTTCGAACTATTCATAATAATGTACATTGGGTAACCCTACCTCCATTTTGCAAGAAAAAGATAAATTTCGCAATGAACAGCGCACTAAAAGGAGATACGGCATACACTGATTTAACTGCGATAAATTCTCTTTTCTTGTCAATTTAAATGCGTCGAAGGAGGAAATCACAGAGAGTTTAGAAAGACTGATAGAAGGCTATATCCAAATGATGTTAACATAAACATTGTGAATGAAATTCAAAATTTTCACATCTATGTGAAAGAGGTACACGGAAACGAGCCCCGTAAAACATTCGTTGAATTGTACGAAATCAATTTTCAGCGTTTCCAAATGTTGAATGCCTCATCAGGCTATTCCTTACACTACCGATAGCTAATAGTAGAGGGGAGAGATCGTTCAGCGCATTGAAACGCGTCAAAAATTATTTACGCTCATCGATGTGCCAAGAAAAAGTAAGCGATTTAGGCTTACTGTTTATCGAAAAAGACAAGCTTCAAAAACTTGACTTTGATGATGTCATTCATAAATTTGCGACTGACAAAAGTAAGAAAAAGTTGTAATTTAGTTAGTAAATTATAAGTTAACTGAATAATATATTGATTTTGCAAAATTAACTGATTATTTATTATTTCAAAATATTGGGGGGGGGGGGGGGGGTTAATTTTAGAATGAGGGGCCCAAAAAACTGAGGTTGCTTGGGGCCCCGTCATAGGTAAATCCGGCACTGAGCGGAATATCTTATATTGGAAATAAAGTACTAAATGGTAAATTGTGGAGGAAACTTTAGATATTAAATATAACATATTTTTTCATTACAGAAAAAGAGAAATAATAAAATTTCAATATCTCAACAAAGAAAAAAACAAAAATAGTTTAAATAAGTTGAAATCAAAAAATATGTAAGAAGTTTTCCGATTGCTGTTTGGAGAAAACGAAAGAAAATATAAGGCCTGGATTCGAACGCTCAATGACCAAAACCAAGATAAATGCAATGTTTGCGGTTTTGAAATTTGTTTATCATTGAAATCTTCAAATAATTTATAGGCTTGCAATAAAATTCTAATTTGTGGCACATCTGAACTAAACAAACAATCTACTAGCAAAATGCACCTAGGAAATTTTCAAATTATGAGTACTACCCCAAAAAGTAAAAGCTTTTACGCAAATGCAAAAAATAATTATTTACTTATTCTTGTTAATTTTTTATTTACCATATATTAATTCAATGTGATAATTTCGTTCTGCAATAAATGCTTTTGGTTCAAAATTGATTATGTCACTTTACAGGTATTATGGTATTAGGGGATTTTAAGGGATTTTTATGTCCAAAATAATGGATTTCCGTTGGCAAGAATCTGGTAACACTCCCTGCCTAACGCTCAAAGTTTGTAACCCTATTTTATTTTCTGTCTTTATATCAGTTAAACAGAAAATATATGTACGCTTCGACTAAGCATTTGAATAAGGTTTAGACTTACGAAAATCTGGCTAAGTTCCGGATATTTGTGAATTTGTATTCCCCCCTAACAAAACCTTTACATACTATACAAAAAGTTCCAAAAATTCCATATGTCCATAATGTTCATATTTTCTAAATTTTTTCGTTGTACTGTATCAAACGCACAGGAGATTGTTTATTTTATCTTTGAACATCCTTCTAAGTTTTAAATAATAAATAAATAAACAAAATTTTTCTATGGAAACGCAAATTAATACTGTGTTTCTTTATTTTAGAGTTAAGACAATTATTTAGGGAATTCTAGGGATTTTTTCTATCGAAACGGAGGGATTTTCTCAAACGTCTGATTCGCATCACTGGTACTGTGACGTAACTTTATACGCTAATACATATATGTATATACATTTATATAGAAAAGACAGACAGAGTACTGTGTTCTCTGTACCATGCTTTCCTACATAATACACGCCATTTTGTCCCCTAATGGTGGAACATGGTTCGTAATGAGAATACCTTTTCCTCAACTTTGCTAGTTCTTCAAATTCCGTTAAGTGTAAATTTTTAAACCATATTTAGAGCAAGAATCGCAACTTGTTGCTTACTTTTCAACACCATTGAATTATTAAAAGAAATGTCCCCCAACAAAAATCTACTCAGGTTTGACATATCAATTTGTTCATCACGTTATGTTACTGTCAGTTAACAAGGTAGGTATGACTGTTCTGAACATTACAGCGGTCATGAACACAATATTGAAAATTCTGTAATTACTTACCTGACCGCTTGCAAAAAGTTTTACTTTGCTTTATTAAGTTGTCAGGTAATTGTAATTTTTATTTACTATGATTTTGTCCATTGTTATTTGTAAGCTGTTGCCACATAATTTATTTTAATATAAATTGTGATGCCGTAACGTCACAACTCAAGTGTCAAAATAAGTCAAAGTAAGCCTAGGCATACCTACCTTGTTACTCTGTATACCGTCAATGTTCATGTGAACAATTACGACGACATACATACAAGAAGTTTCCTCGACGATGGTAGCGAAAGGTGCTAGTACTCACATAGAAAACCAAAAAAAAAAAAGCGGCCATATCAACCATTTTGGAATTAAGAAAACATGCTACTTTTTCACAAAATACCCTGTATCTTTTAAAGTATACAGAGTGTACGGTCACCATCAAGAGCACTTTGTATGTAGAACTTCAAGACCTTTCCAACGACTGCTCAACCAGCCCCCTCCTCTCAGTTGTTATTGGGGTTTAAACTAAAAACTTTGGATTTTCTTACATTTTTTTTTTAATTTGAGCTCTATTTTTTTTTTTGCAAAAAGGTTATTAACATAACTTTATTTTACAAAAAACTGTAAACTGTGGACTCTCTTCTTTAATTTGACCTAGTACACCCTATATGGTATCCGCAGCCGTTAAAGAGTTATTAGCTCAAAATCTATTCAGGTCATACTGAAATGAGACCATTTTTTTCTTTAAATTACGTAATTACGTGTTTTCAGTCACTAAAGGAACAAATAATCTTTGAGAGAATAGCAGTCGTTGGAAAGGCCATGAAGTTCTGCATACAACGATCTCTTGACAGTGACCGAACACTCTGTACTTTTAAATGTACAGAGTGTTTTGTGAAAAACTAGCATATTTTCTTAATCACCCTGCGTAGCTCCGAAACGGTTGATATGCCCCCTTTCCTTCCCGCCATACAATTTTTTGATTGACTATCTCCCGTAGTACACGCCGTTAGCATGCATCACTTTTCGTTGATGAGAGACACTCCGGGAGAGGAAAAATTCAGAAAAATCCCCCCCCCCCCTTGGTGTCTATCATCAACGAAAATTTCCATCACAGTGATGCATGCGAGCGACGTGTACGACGAGTTATATGTATGTGCGTACTATGTACTATCACCTTTCGCTCTATGGACCATCATGGAGGAAACTTATTGTTTTTTCTTTGACATCAATAATGTTAATTGCAGACGCGTTGTAACATCTCATGCCTTAAGGGCGGTACCCTAGAGCCAAGGAATTAGGTCAAGGAATTTTTCCACTTATTTCTTAAAGAAAATTTGACATTAGGCAAGGAATTTTTGACAATTTGAATTTGTCAATTGTGTGATATTTCTGACAATAAAGAAATAATAAAGAAAGTGAAGAAATGGATAATTTCCAATGAAAAATGAAGATACACGTAAAACAATTTTTATTCGTCCATTTGTCATTTTAAAATTGATACACCTCTTGCAAAATCGCCGTTCCTTCGTTCAATTTTTCAATTATTCCACCACCGTCAAAATTGCTTACAGAAATAAGTGCATCGGTACTTATTTCTTCAAGAAATATTGACATAAATGGATTTTTCGTAAAACAGCGACATCTTTTTGTCAATCGGGAAGTAGAGTTTTTCTGTTCGAATTACTTTTCTCTAGCGTACTACCTCAAGGAATCGGTCAAGAAAAAAAAAATCCTTGAGCATTCCATGACACTTTTTTTTACATAGTTTTTGTATAAGAACAAAAATTCCTTGGCTCTAGCGTACCGGGCTTTAAACCACTGGCATATAAGAAGAATGGACTGAGCCATCCTATCTAATTCCTATAGTAAGAATGGCACAAATTTTAGCTAAAATCTATTGGTCTCTTTCAAGCTCAAAGTGTACACTGAAACAATTTTGGAAACAGTACGGCTGTATTAATTGGAATGCATTGGAATTGACATAAAAATTCAACCAAATATATTATTTATATTACGTCCAACTGTTACAAGCTCAATAATATTTGACAGCAAATCTGCAGAGCACATTTTTGTGTTAATTAAAACGAGTTTAACTTCCTAAACAATTTTCATTTAATGCAATACTATTTTACAACATCTTTAGTGTTTCGAATCGACAAATAATAAATAATTATAAATCGGTATGCAATTGTACGAAATAAAGGGTTTTCACAGCCTGTTCAATATTTGTGCCATTTTTGAAACAAGAACGCTCAGTCCATTCTTATTATATGTCAGTGCCTTAAACAAAGTCGCGACGACCAGAGCGGCCGACGACTATTGCAATCATAGGAATAATTATTTTTAGGAACGGCCGTCGACCGCTCCTATTCATCACAATTGTGTTTAAAGCCTTGGTTTCCTAGAAAATACGTTGATGTAATTCCGCCGGCGCATTTGCGTTAAGATCAAAAGAATTAAAAGTTTCCTAGAAAGCGTTCAACGGTTTTCCATTCTTATTTATGCGCGTGATTACGTTCTAAACCATTCGTCCTTGATTCGGTCGAACGTAAGTCGTAATTCAGTTCAGTTGTGATTTAGCGGGCGTTAAGATCGGGACTGTGAAATAATTTTTAATTGAAATGTAAAACAGATTGTATTTTACGAAGGATTATACAAAATAAGCTTTCATAGTCCATTAAAAACATTCACTACTTCCCGACTAATCTACTTTTTACAGACTGAGTAAAGTTTTTTACTAACGCATTTGAGTTTGCTGTAATAAAATACGCAGAATTGCGTCCTTAATCTCGAAAATGCATTTCCGACGCGGATTTTCTAGGCAACCATAGCTCTGACTAGGCAACTCGAACACAAAATATCCCACCCAAGATTACCTATGTACATAAAAATAAATAATAACAAACATGACACAAAAAACATGTGCTGTATAGGTACCTAGATGGTGGATTGTGGCAAAAAAAAATATTTAATTAAAATTAAACTAAATTTTAAGAAAAGTTGCAAAAACCATCATTGCTAGGTATAACTTTTAACCATTACTGTACTATCAACTACTTAGACACAACAACAAAATATAATTTTTATAAAATAATTTTAAGAAATTAAAAACTCACCCCTGAATTACATAAAACTTCGATGACGAACATTAATTCACGGAAATTTATATATTTTTTTTTTTTAAACAGAACCAACGAAACAGAAAACAAATTCAAATTAATTTTATTTGCAGACGCAAAACGAAACAAAATATTTAATTCACTTCACTCCACTCCACCCGTGCACCATTGAAAAACTATGCAAACAACGTGGATACAAAATTTACCGGTGCATATTAATTATGGTCTGATGATGACTGACATCGATAGTGTTTGCTTTTTTTTCGTTTTCGAGAAACACAAACTTTTACTCTCTCTTATAGATTATTCATAATTTATTTTATTCAGTATGTACCTACTTAAAAAAACAAAACAGTATAAACTGAAAAAAATATAATTAATTAAATTAAAATCACAACAGCTATAACACCTGTCACAATAATTCAAATATTTCAATCACACATTTTCACACTTAACATATTTATCACATACATGGGAGGGGTGGGGGGATGTAGCAGTTGCATTTGCTTGCATTCCCGTTCTCTCTTCCGACAATTTTTTATGTTTAAAAAAACAATAAAAAGTACACAGAAACGGAAGAAATATACAAAGAGAAATTAAAAATATTTGCTGAATTCTGAATTCACTGGCTGACAAACGAGAAGAGATTTTTTCAAATGATTTGAATGAGAAATTTGAGATTTTTAAGAGATTTTGTTTTTTAAATAATTTAATTTGAGAAGAGAATGAGTGGACTGGATGGAGATTGCTGAAGAGAATTCTTTTTCAGCGCTCTTTTGAATATATATATATATATTAACTACAATTAAGAGAGCTTTATTTCGATTAACCTTTAGATACTCTTTAAAATCGTAGTTGTTGTTATTACAAACTGCATTTAATTCCATTTAATTCGGCTACTTGAAGTAAGGTTCAAAATGGAATGCGTCTGTTCTAATCAAGCATTTTCTCAATATAAAATAATTATTTTACTTTTTTCCATTCTTTGTGTACAATTTATTTGCACGTGTAATTATAACAAATAAAAATTAAATTTTAACAGTTTTTTATAATTTCGGAATGGTACGGAACGTAAGTTGGCTTGTGTTTCTAAACCAAATTAATCACTTTCCTTTTCTCTTATTCTATTAAATTTATAATTTCTTGCATATTGGTATGTATGGTATGATGGTATATAAAACACACTTCTCTTCATTCAGCTATATTTCTCTCTTACTCTGTATTCTTCTGCAATAGTAGCCAACCAGTTCAGCTCGCTCGTTATACATGAAAGCTTAAGAGATTTGGGACAATTTGTTTAATTTTGTATTACTCTTTTCAGTCTCTTATAATTTCTCCTACAAAGTGTATATAGTTAACTCCTCCTTCTCTTTAGATATATATGTACATGCATAACATAAATTTTATATATGCCTCTAACGAAAGAATGTGTGTGATGTTTAGCATAACAGTTGTAGAAATAAATTTTTAATTTTATTTTGTTACCAAGTTGATAGAAATTTTTCTTTTCGTGGCTTTAATTTTTTTCTTACTTACATCAATATGTTTGTTTCCAATAAAGGACAACCGTTAATGTAGGTTAAATCCTACTGTGCCAACAGCAACAGTGAGAAAATTTAAGAACACCATTTTCTTTTGCTTGCTCTACATTACCAAAAGCAAGCTACATTAGCGCCCATTGAAAAATATAATGTGAACTGAGCCTGAAGAATTTTCCTATATAAAAACTAATGACAAAACCTTTGGAGTGGTCCTATTCCTTGTAAGCCAAAAAATTAAAATTTGTACTATGGAAAATCTCATGCATGCCCTTTTTATAGGTATTTTCCTAAATATAATTTGAAGTTTCTAACAGGAGATAATAAGGTGAAAATAATAGGTCTGTTCGGGTCAGGGTGACCGTTTGGAAATTTCTTAGCGTAGTAGGTATGTAAATATCATTATTGCTATATATTTTTTTAAAACAAAAATAAGGCAAGCAGGTAGATTTATTTTAGATAGTTTTGACGATAGAAAGTAGAATTGAAGGCTACTTCAACGTGTTGTTGAACTCCGTACATTTTAGGACATTTGCCGCAGCCAATGTTCTTCAACTCATCATTTTCTACGTCACTTATCAGTTCATCGTCACACTTTGCGCGTTTTTGAATTGTCCTTGGCCGTTTCTATAATTTTTTTAATTCTTGCTTTTCCCTTTTCATCAACCTCTCTTTTCTTCTCTTCTTAGTAGCTTCAAGCTTTTCTTTCTTTTTATTTTGCTTCGTAACAATAATTTTTCTCCAATCTATGGAAGATATTGCACTTGGCATTTTCTGATCTTTCTACGTCGTATACAAAATATTATCTGACCACGTCGACGCCTTCTCAGGCAGCTTCCAAGTATATAGTGAAAAGCCATGGTTTTGTATGCCAACACCAAAAAGGGGTCGCCCGATTTAGTCCATTTTTGAAATTTTATTTACGAAACCTATGAAAACACCATGTACCAAATTTGAGTTCTATAAGTCGATACGTTCTCAGGCAGTGCCCAAATATATAGGTAAAAACGAACTTTTTATATGGAAATCCTACCCATTTTTGAACTTAAATTAAATTTTTTTTTTTTTCATACGCCGATTACAAAATTTGAGCTCTCCACGTCGACGTATAGTGAAAAACTAAAGTCTTGTATAGCAACACCAAGAACGGGTTGCCGATTCCAATTTTTCTTTTCCTAAAAACCTTATTCAGACTCAGACCTGTATAATTCCAAGTACAAGTACCAGTACAGTATCAGTACCTGGACTTGAAACATTTCAAGTACAAGTCCCGGTACCTGGTACTTAAAAACATTTCAAGTACTACATTTCCCGGTACTAGTACTTTAAAATTTGTCAAGTACAAGTCCAGGTACTGGTACAGATACCAGTACTTAAGTACTTTACAGGTCTGTTGGGACTATTACCAACATGTAAAATAAAAACAATTAGCCAAATCCGTCCAGCCGATCTCAAGTGATACGAATACCAACGAACAGCATTTCCTTTTTATTTATATTAGATACAACTACTTAAAAAGCTTTTTCATGAAAAATAAAAAGTTCAGTTTCTTATCGCACTACATTTAAAACAAATATATTTTTTGGTGCACTTTCGCATTATTTACCTAAATGCCGACACCTAATGAACTGAACTCTGATGAACCATTCTGTTCTCACTTTAGGGGTAGCATGGCATGTTAAAAAATGAAGGGGACATAAATTGGGTAATGCATGCAAATTGGTCCATTTACCTGACCTACAAAATTTAATCATCTTTTTTAAAAAAAAATTTCCATAAAATATTCAAAATAAAAACACATGTAATACTGTTCTACAATAATTTATTTTAATTGAGTCGCGACGCGTTTCGCTTTCTTAGGGCATTGTCAAGCAACTGAAAAGCAGATCGTTAGCTAAATCTGACTATCGTAATATTTTAGAATTTGAATTTTACTGTAAGTAACGGTCATTATAAATCCATGCATAAGAAGGGGCTATTATTCATGAAATCTAACTGATCGTTTACCAAAAATGAACCTTTACGACTTTCATTATTAATGTAATATATCTCGTATTTATCTTGGTCTTTACCACCATCCACGTTTTTTAAAAGTTGTAATTTATTTAAAGATGTAGTATGACCAGTATCAACTAAATGCTTGCTTATGCGTGATGTTGGTCTATTATAGAGTGCCGATGATAATTTTTAATGAGCGTTTTTTTTTTACCAATATAGACTGCATTGCAGTCACTACATTCAATATTATAAATTCCGCTCTTATCTATTTTTATCAACTTTCGGTTTTAGTTTGTTGTTAATGAAAAAAAAAAAGTTTAAAGTTTTTTTTTATTATAAAAAGCTGGTGAAACGTTATATTGTTTTAACGAGGATTTAATTTTATTCGAAGTTTCCTTCAAATATGGGATTTTTTTCCAAATTTTTATATCTTGTGTCTATTGTGGGTAAACAAGGTTAAGTGCATATTTTTTGTTTTTTGACCTTAACATTTTATAAATTAAATTATCTGAATAACCGTTCTTCATTGCAATTTTTACTATTGTCTCGAGTTCCCTTTTAAAATTAATTTTACTCATAGGAATCTTAAACAATCTGTCTAGCATCGAATGGAAGGATGATTTTTTTATAGATTCAAAATGTTGAGAATCATTAGGAATTACAACATTTGTGGAAGTAGGTTTCCTAAATATATCAAATTCAAATTTGTTATTAATAATTTTAATGTTAAGGTCAAGGAAATTTAAATTATCATTACCATACTCTATAGTAAACTGTAAATTATCGTCAATAGTATTTAAAATTTTGTTTAAAAACATATACAACTGTCGCTCATATTTAATGATTTATCCCTTTCTACGATCTTATCTTCAACTTCAGCATATACAGTCTTTAGTTTTTTTAACGGAATGGAAGGAAACAAATTACAATTAATGAAAGTCGCAAAGGTTCATTTTTGGTAAATGATCAGTTAGATTTCATGAAAAATTCAAATTCTAAAATATTACGATAGTCAGGTTTAGCTAACGATCTGATTTTCAGTTGCTTGACAATGCCCTAAGAAGGCGAAACGCGTCGCGACTCAATTAAAATAAATTATTGTAGAACAGTATTACATGTGTTTTTATTTTGAATATTTTTTGGAAATTTTTTTTTTAAAAAAGATGATTACCAAAGTGTTCTACCAAGTGCCTAAAAAAACATGAGTTTTATCAACTACAAAATTTATTTAAAATTAAATAGGGTTTAATATTTATCAAAAAAAATTTGAGTTTTCAAAAGGCCTACAAAATTTTTGGTTGCCGGCCACCAAACATCTAATTCTGTCCAAAAAATAACCAATTTCTGGCCAAGTTTAAACCTAATGAAAATTATAAGGAGAAGGACTCTTGTCGTTATTTTCAAAAAATTTCTTTTATAAAAAGGTATATTTTATATATTGAACTTCCTTACCTACATATATTCAGTAAAGCTTATACTTTTTGGCTTTATACACAAATTAGACATCTTTTATTGATTCACTGCAAATTTTATGGAAAAATTCCTAATCTTTGTGGCTACAATTGTGTTCATTTTTCAGTGTATACCTGATCCGAAGCTGTTAAGTCGACGAGTCCTACAACTTTCGTACATAGACCTTAACAAACATTTTCTTTGAGATTCCAGCTCATGGTTATTCCCAGCTATGGATCAGAATTTTTTTAACATTTCTCTAAGCGCTTACAAGATAGTATATATGTCACTTAACCAAGTTGCAATCATCGCGTCACTACTACCTTAACTACGCTCCTAAAGAAACCAAAAAAACTAGATCAGCAATTTTAATCCACTACAGTGTGTTTTAGGGGCGATTTTAATAAGAAAAGCAGTCTTTGTGGAGAATCCGATGTTAGCAGCCAGAGGAACAACGAACAGTTTTCAATTCTTTTCCATTCTTTATTATAATTCTCGTTGAATGTTTTTCAGCACCCGGGTAGACTGAAAAGCGTAGTACATCGCTTATAATTTAGTATAAGTCATCAGCATTCAATCAATTCTTGGATAGCTAATTAGTCAATATAGTGCCCTTAAGGCGATATAGCGATAAGCACTAAAATCAAGACCAACGGTGACGAGTATTTACGAACTTAGACTTGATTCTTTTTTTTTTTTATTTCAGTTTAATGAACATTTAAATTATTGTGAAAATGAATTAGTACATCATTTAATTGGCGAATTGAGTGAAAATGCATTCTTTTTTTTAATCCCAAGCGACACTCATTTCTGTAGTCTACTCCAAACATTTTGACGCAATTAAATTTTTTTTAAATCAGAGGGAGTAGATAAAAATAAAAAAAAAAAGGTTGCCGTTTAATTAACAGATACATTTGTTTTCCAGTTCCCTTCCTTTCCTTCTCTCACGTATTAAGGAAAATAAATCAGAAACGAAACTGATATGATAATGACGACCTGCCTAATGCCCAATATTTATTTCAACTGCAAAAGTACCAGTACCACGACCTGGACCTAAAATCCTTTAAGTACAAGCACAAGTCTCAGTAGGTACTGCTAAGTAAAAATTAAATTTATTTAGCACCTGTTGCGCTGTTACTTTGCTTTTAATTATTTCGTTTTCAATGTTTAGGAGTGCCATATTCGAAAACCTGAAGTATAGTTGCTCTTAACTCGTCGCATAGGGAAAATGCTCGGTTCACAGCCGGCCAAGCGATGATCTTAGCATTTAAAAACATTTTGTTTTGCAACAATGACAACACAAATTTTTTATAGTTGCTTGTGAGGAGTCACGTTTCAAAATGTGGCCCCATAGAAAGTGAGGCCCTAGCTTGCGCCTATTGCGCCTTATGCTAAATGCGGCCCTGATCGCGTTACTACGTTTATATGTTTACATGAAACCTTAACTCCGCTCCTAAGAAAGCAAAAAGACTAGATTAGCACTTTTAATGCACTCCAAAAGAAGTTACGTGTGTTCATTCGGGGCGATTTTAATAAGAAAAGATTTTTAGATAGACCCGCTTTTTCGTGGTTCTGATGTTAGAGGCCAGAGGAACAGAAAACAGTTTTGAATTGTTTCCTATTCCTTGATATAATGCTTGCTGCATGTTATTGAGCATCCAGAGGCAGAAAAGCATGCTACGACCGTTATCAGTTAGTATAATTTGATTACAGTTGGGGAAATAAGAAAGCATGCAGACACTCAATTTCTGTATGAATAGTAATTTAGGGAACAGGAGTTATTCAAATCAAGCTTTTGTCAGTTTTACATAAGAACACTGCAAATATTTGAGAATATCAGGATTAAGTTAGGGCTCTCATGTAGTAGTGAGAGAGTTTGTTTCTGGAGGGTTTTACAGCACCTCAATTTGTATCTCTTTCGAAGTTGCAATGTAAATTTCCAGGAAGTCCAAGCAATTGATTTTTTTTCTTCTACTAAATACCTAGAGGAGTCATTTTGTTGCCAATAGTAGGTAGATATAATTCGATATTCGGCTGCCAATTTATTTCGAAATGTAAAATAATTTGCTCGGCAACAACAAAGTAACTCATCCAGGTAGATAATCCCAAAGGTGGGTAAGAGGTACCTATGCCTGAAAATGTACCTAAAGTACATCATCTAATCAGGATCACTTATATGCGCATCATCTACCCGTGCAAATATTCAGAAAAGTTGGAGAAAGGGAAAAGAGTATAATTTCACAGTCATATCTCGAAGCAGCACGTTTTTCATTGATAGTTTTAAGTCATTTGCATTTCTCAGAACCGGTCCTTTTGTCCTCTTTTTGTATTACCAGACGGCAGGCAGGTGACTTATGCCATATAGGTATTTAAACATATCTAGGCAGTTTCACATCCAGAGTAATCTTTCTCTTCTATACCTACCTAGTAATTACCTCCTTAAATCGTATCTTGATAAAATCAAAAGTACACCGTTTTCAGTGTTTGGAGTAAATAAACAAAGTTTCAGTTCTTGAGGTTCTCCATTAAAATTGAGTTTCTTGTTGCGGTTCTGGAGTCTATTGAATTTTCATCGTTGTGAGGTGTAGACGTACGTGCAATTTACCCAATCTGTTTAGGAAGTGTTTCTACAAAACTAAAAGTAAGACTGACACGAATATTGATCTTAAAGAAATTTTTAACATTCGATAATTGATTGGAAAAGCATAGTCTACACTAAAAGAAAGGTAAGAGGAGACATAAAATAAAAAAACTACTCATCAGGTACCTACATTTTTACTATTTTCCTTCAACAGATCTTTCATCTATAATGGCTGAAGCAGGAGCATCGAAAAAATCTTTATTGGACACCTTTAACCAGATTAAGTTAAGGCAGCTGAATGAATTGCGCAAGGAAAATGAGTTTTGTGATTTAATTCTAAAAAGTGAAGATGGGTTCGAAATGAAAGTGCACAAAAACGTTGTCTCCTCTGCAAGTAACTACTTCAAAGATTTACTAACGCTTCCAATGAAAGAAAAATACGAAGAGTCCATTCAAGTGCCAGACATAACTTCAGAAGTTCTAGAAAAAATAATTACTTTCATCTACACCAGCGAATTCGAAGAAAAAATTGACGATGTCGAAAAAATTATCAAATATGCAGCGATTTTTCAGCTTGAGCAATTAGTTCAAATCTGTTCACTAGCACTGAGCGAATCAATTACGGATCAAAGCTGCCTGAAGTATTGGCGGTTGGCTAAAAACAATCTAATCTATAGTTTGGCTGATAAGTGCTTAGCGTATATCGCTATCAAAGCTGATTATCTTTTCGAGAGCTCATCAATGAGTGACCTGACTATCGAGGAAATGCGATCTTTCCTTGCTGATAAGAGGTTACGTCTACAATGCGATGAAAAAAAGATCTTTGAACATGTGTGGAAATGGGCTGGAGGTAAAATTTCTGAAACCGAAAGCTTTTCTGAAGTATTTTTGAAAGTTGCCGATTTATTTAACTACGCTGAATTAGAGCAGGAATTTATCCTTCCGAGAATTTTTTTCAACGACGATTTCACGGAGAATGCCGAGCTTTTGAAGAAGATTGCAAAATTAGCCAAGCAAAAGTACGAAGAAGCTTCCAGCCGTTTTTTCTTTTATAAACCCACTCAACGGTTATTGGGATTGACACAAAATAAGATGTTCATCGGCCTTGGAGAAGAGAGCACCATAGAAAAAGAAATGGACCTTCGAAGTTATTTTAGTTATACAACATTCGACAATAAATGGTTGCTATGTGGAGGAAAGGACTCTACTACTTGTGAGATATTCAACACACAGGAGTGGAAAACGTTTCCCTCTATGAATTCAGGGAATGATTGGAAGCGATGCGCCTATCTTGACAACAAAGTCTATGTATGCAGTGGAAATTATAGCATAACCGTGGAAACTTTTGATTTAAGTAAAGGAAAATGGGAGTACGGTCCACACATGTGTGCAAATAATAGGGGTTTTGGATTAGCTGGAGTAAATGGAGCATTATATGCCATTGGAGGCCAAACTGATCACGTTCAAATTCTAGATCCTCGAACACAGAAATGGAATGTTTCATGTTGGTTTTATGGAATAGGGGTAAGATGTGT
This sequence comes from Dioctria linearis, assembly GCA_963930735.1. Taxonomy (NCBI): domain Eukaryota; kingdom Metazoa; phylum Arthropoda; class Insecta; order Diptera; family Asilidae; genus Dioctria; species Dioctria linearis. Next base: position 191,652,712 of record OZ005743.1, on the reverse strand, counting down.
TTCGATTGGCCCTTACATTTATTGTTTTGATTCCGTAAAGAGATGTATCTTCGACACTCGATCAAACAAATTTACCGAAAGCATTCCTTTGAAAGACAAACATTCTTGTTACAATTATTGTGAACTTGACGGTTACATTTATGGCTTTGGATATCAGAAAGATTGTGCTGGTAAATATTCCTTGAATCTCGCTCAATATCATCTCGATGGGAAACATGGATTTAAGAAATCTTACGGATTATATAATGAAACGAAGGCAACTGGTATAGTATCTTTGTATTACTAATAAAATTTTATTGTTTATGCATAATGCAGAGAAATACATTTTGCTTGTTTGGCTTAATTTTGTTTTAATATTATTGAACACATTTTAGGCATTTCTTTTTTTCAATTTTGGATATGTGGTGTAACTTTTAGATACCTACCTAAATACATAATTTGGAAAATACCATAATTTCGCCGCTGTGATTTGAAATAAGTCTGAAATTTTTGAATCTGTGCGGCGGACCTATACGGTTTTCTTCAAGGACCATCACACTTGCTTGATTCGATCAAAATTTATCCAGGAGTGTGAACATTTTCAAGTGAACTATACTATAGGGAAGAAGGTCTGCATATATTGCAATAGAAATTTTGGTGATCCCTAAATAAATGCGTGGTAAATAAAGCCCTTCCCATTGCCTGGCAAAAAAAAAAAAAATTAAATTAATTTGTTAAAGAAGGTTTTTTACATTTCTGTCTACAAAAGGTGGATGGACAGTAAAAAAAAGTAGGATTATAATAAATTTTATAGGTTTTTTACAATCTATAGTTTAAAGAATTCTTCAGTAGGTATAGGTGAACAACGTCTGGACAAAGTGCGAAACTCTTAAAAGTCACATACATTATGTACTCATGTATGCACAAGTATAAGTTGCAATTATTGGAAGAGATAATCCACAATTCCTTAAAAATACGTATGAGTTAGAGAGAAAGGATTGCAAATATTTTATTGTCATCTAATTCCATTATCGGGACTTGTACTTGAAAATTTGTTTAGTACCAGTACCGGAATTTGAACTTTAAACAATTTTTAAGTCCAGGTCTTGGTACTTGTACATACTAGTATACTTAAGTACCAATGTAGTTAAGGTCTGATTTATACCATCTGTATGGGTTCAAAAAAATAAGTTAGATATACATTTTAAAACAAATATTTACGTTTTTATTAAGCACAATCTAATATCTAAGGTTTAGTTTACGTTTTTTTTCTGCAAACTTATTTAGCACCTGTTGTGCTATGACTTTGCATAAAGCATAGTTGCCCTTAACTCGACGCATAGAGGAAAGCTTCGTTCACAGCTGGCCGAGAAGACCAAGAGCTGCTTGCTTGAACGTTAATTTTGGGCAGAAGTCTTTATTAATTTCTTTTTTCATCAGTCTTTCCAAACTTATTATAATGTTCTTGTTTTGGAACATGTTCTTTATTATTTTTGTTTCAGGCTGTAAGGTGGAAATGTCTACATTGGAAACATTTTTATAATTTTCTACAAATGCCTCTCCATGTCTCAAGTCCATCTTTATAAATGAGTCAACTGACTGTGCCAAAGGTAGATTTTCAAACCTATTTTTAAAATTAGTGATAATGTTGTCCATCACTTGGTTGTAAATATGTGACTCCTTCAATATTCGGAACGCCTATATCTGATGGCAAGTCCACTAAATTACTTTTACCTAGAGTGGACTGTATCACTCTTTTGCTCTCTCCGGTTGCCTTCTTCTTTTCAAGACTAGAAAAGGTTCTAGACAAATTTCATGTTTTTCAGCGAATTTCGCGATTTCCCCAAGTATCAATTGTCTATAATTGCTAAAATAGTTTTTTATTTTTCCGGAAAATTAAACTAAGTTTTACGAAATTTACAAAATTTCATTTATATCAAAGGTTATCAATTAAAATTTCCACATAAACCGTCAATTTCACGCCTTTGTCAAAACTCATCAGTGAAATCAGAGCAATCTCGGAACAAAATTTTAAAAAGATTTCAATAGATTTTCTTAAAAAAACAGCCTTTTCGATTCCAATCCGAACGGACACAATTTAATTAAGCCGCCTAAGATTGTACAAATTGATGAATGTTCCTTTATAATTCCGATGCCGGTCAGAATTCTGGCGGGGGGGGGGCACCGAGGCCAATCTACTGGTAAAAGGCGGTATGCTAGATTCAAGGTATTCCTGTTCCTACACAAAAACTATAAAAATACGGTCATGAAATGCTCAAGGAATTTTTTTCTGTGTCGATTTCTTCAAGTAGAGAAAAGAAAATCGGACAGGAAAACTCTAGTTTCCGATTGACAAAAAGATGTCGTTCTTATTCGTAAAATCAATGGGGCATGCAAATACTTGAAAAACTGACAACTGGATTCTTGGCAGCACCATCGGGTTTATGGACAGCCCGCTCTTTATAGCTGTCAAATAGGTGTAATATTTACTTTATATTGCAATTATTATTTCAAAAATTAAATATAATGAAGAAAATATGGAGTAACTTAAAGAAAAGCTCCGTTTCCATGATGTAAAAACCGCTGGTAACAAACAGAAATTGACGAAATATAAATAACATCAAAATATAAATTTGTAGATAATGTTGGGAAAAACGTAAATTGTCTCGGAAGTCATGTTATTATACCTGCTCCTAGGTGCAAGCAATTCCTAGATGTAATACAAGCCCATTATATGTATATTTGAATAAGAGCTAAATCAGCTATTTTAATTATTATTATTATGTAAATCAATTTTATTTGAACTGGAACATTCACCATTATGGGTATTGTTTGCTCTTTAAGGAAAATGAGTATTAAATATAAATAGTACAAACAATTTCGGAATTTGTCAACTTACCTTGCTTCGTATTTTTAATACTGTTTTCTGTTTAAGTCGTCTAGACAGCTCTTCTTTTGCTGCTTTACTAGTATTCTTGTTGCAAAGAAATTGTAGCTTTGTTCATAGCAAGATTTTCGAAGGTACAACTGACTTCGATAAAATGTTTGCTTTCATGTAATGAAAAATGCATTACCTTTGATTACTTTAACCACGTTATATTATATCTTTGTAAAGTGCTCCCAAGTACTGCTAACGCGACATAACTTACCAACTTACAAATCTATTCAGATTTAAGTTTTTCGTCCTTAGGAAACTGATGAAATCTGTTTGAAATTTTGTTTTTATTGAATTTGTTAGAGCACTGGGTACACAACAATTCATGACCATATTTATATTTTGATTTAACTAATTAAATTGGGATCGCAAGCAAATAAATCCCGTTCAAGCCAAGCAGGTATCAGATATCATCCATAAACGCAGTGGTCACGCCGCCTAGTTTTCAATATTGGAAAGTAGTGCTCCGCACGCCCTATGAACATCTGTTAGATGCTCTTTGGTAAAATCCATTTATGTCAATATTTCTTGAAGAAATAAGAACACACATTTATTTTTGTTAAGAATTTTGACGTTTGTGGAATAATTTTAGAAATTGAAAGGGAGAAACGGCGATTTTGCAAGAGGTGAACAATTTTATGGGCCGTTTTACACATCACCTTATTTTTTTTTTTTAATTATTAAGCCAAGCTCAGGGGATACTCTATGATGGAAAGCACAGCATATTAGGAAGGAGATAGGGAAAGGATTAGGGGACATCACCTTATATATCTTGCACTTCGGTAGACTATCTATAGAGATTAATAAATACATCATTTAGCTAAGAGCTTTTCACAAACTTCCTCGAAAACAATGGCAAAATGGCTGTCGAATAACGTGAATGCCCGAACTCCGAGGTATTTTAATCACTTGATAATTGTACCGAAACGAGACATAACGAAATAGGATAGAACAGACACTAATCAAAAGAAAAGGACTTATGTGCAATGGTTTAGGGCAATGAACTCATTGTTTCTTGTTCACTCCTACTATCACTACTGGTCTACTCTGGTAGTCTATAGGTTATGTACCGCGTCAAAAGAATGAAGTTTGTGTAATCTTCGGGGCTGTTAACATGATAAAATTCATAAAATAAATATGACACATTTAGATGTTTTTGTGTGTATGGCTTTAGATTAAGATCTACATGATCTCATAGATGGTACTCGAGGAAAATTCCGACGGCTTCAAGCAACCATGAAAGCTAACTGATGTGGAAAGGGATCTTAGACCCTTCGTGGGTGGATTTAACCACTGATAAACATATTTATACTTTCTCCTATTAATCTTGCTTTTTTGTATACATCGTTTTTTAATTGAATATTATATTTTAAAACAGAAATCCACTTTGATCAAGCTATATACGTAAATCTCGTTGTGATTTATAATAGATATGCAAAACAACAAATTTTACTTGGCAACACAGTATGTGGTCTGCATGCTCTTCTAATCATTAAAAATTTCAAGGCAGCAAAATGTAGTAACGTCCATATTCACGTCACGAAGGTAAATCGCATGTCCATGAAGAAATGCAAAATTCTAACAAACTTAGTTATTGCACCAGTAAAACAGCGAAAAAAAAAACAAAACAGCAAACATTATGAAAAATGCGATCTTATGAAACGCGAAGCCAATTTTCTACAGGTGCAAGTCGCTATACATATTTTCTATTCACTGCATATGAGTTGGCAATTAAAAAAAAAATATAGATGCTGCCGCTAATTAGTGGTAGCGCACACTTCACTCTATGGTATTGAATTGTCTTCGGATTCAGCAGGAAGCGATAGTAAGAAATCGTTCTATTGTAACTAATGAGGTGGTGATCAGAAGCAGAACGGTCAACGGAATGCTCCGACGAGATAAATTCAGCGGCAGTAGCTACGATACAACAGCAGCCAGATTGACTGAGGCGCGATGCTTTTAAGTCACGAAACTCTCAGGTGCAATGTCATGCAACAGCAGAATCGTAGCAGATGCCTAGATACACTCCGCGTCCTGCTAAACCCCTCAACTCAAGAGCAAACCATATGCAACACAGTATCGAAATGAAATACTAATTGTGTTGTAGTAGGTCCATTTAAAGAGTGCAGTCAATCCACACAAACATCCTCCATATATAGAAGTATAAGTTATGCGCGAGCCAGCTATTACCAACATATATTTACCGTGCGATCTTTACCGGTCTTTTACAAATCTTAAAATCATGATGACCACTGACCACCAGGTCCTCCAAAATGCTGTGGTCCACAAATAAGAAAACAAAAATTTGTTTTTTTTTGTTTTTCATTTTTCAACGAAATGATTGCAACAGATTCTGTAGGTAGAGAGAAAGAGGTAGAGCACAGAAAACAGCGGTAAAATAAGAAATCAACGACACAAGCGACAATCAAAACGAGAGAAGTATGAAAGTCGCGTGCGCACGATTGACAGGTGGCTGATCGTGATGCCAAACAGACTTGAGTCTTTTGCTGCCTTAAAACTGCTCGCGCATGCGTCTGCTGAGTATTAACAGATAAGAAAAAAATCAGAAACATTTTTATCTCGGTTCAATGCATTAAAGTCCGCGAGTCTTCCATAACTTTTCTTTTTATTTTATTTTTTTGTACATTTCACTGAAAGGTAGTAGTTAAGAAGAAGGAGAAGGAGGCAGCCAGCCAGCCCTGCGTTCTCATCTTTTCTTGCAAATCAATTCTGCCGCATTTCACTTTGCGGTTATTCTTGAATTTTCGTAGCAAGTTTTTCTCTCGTGGTAGCTCTACCTTGATTAAGGTAGAACTGCTTTTAATTGTTCCAACTGGTCTTGACAGGAGTTTTTGCTTGATTTTTGCAATAAATAAATGCTCATAATTATTTTTGACATAACGAGAAATGATAATGCCAACGGAATCCCAGATATTCCGCATTAAATTTTCTCCGTCTTGTCTGAAGGAAATTAATTTTTGGGATACTCTACTGGGTAAAAACTAACGTAGGTAAAAGTATATATTGAAGATGAGTCTTCAGTTATGTGGATAGTCTTAAAGATTAAGGGTACATTATGATGAATAGCGCATTTTCTGAGTTTTTTTTTTGAGTAAACATATTTAAAATGTATACCCACATCCATTTCCACAATACACACCTGATGTATATAGGAACAAATGTTATGGATGATGCTCTGTAGGTCCAGAAAGTAATTACTTGAAAGAAAGTTTACAGTTAGATATACTTGAATACATTCGGTATGGTTCGTTGATAGAAGTGATGAGCATAGAATATCTTACTAGACAATTTCGATTAGCACTAGTAGCAGAGACGTCTTGATATCATTATTCAAGCTAATTGCATACGGCTATGGGTATCTGAGAGTACCATAGACAATATGGATCCCTATTAGGAGTGGATATAAGGACGAAGTCATCTTAAAACGAACCTATAAAATTTTATAATTCGAATATCTCTTTTAGTTTTTTTTTTATAAATATGTAGGGGAATGTCGTGAGGTTTGACCTGTCATTAAGTCCGCCATCTGCAATTTTTTTAGTTCTGATCACTAGCTCCATCAAAGTTCGAGCGCAGTAAAACTTATTTGAGTAACACCCACTGACATGTATATAAATGGACTGCTCGTTGAACCAAAAAATGCATGAAAGCAAATGGCATCAATTTCATATTATTCCTATTTCTTTTCATGAGAGCATACCTTTCCACTGAACTGTAACGATTGGGAACGAGAAATTGCTTGATGTTGAGCGATATTTGCAGAACTGGAAACTTAGTAATATATGTATTTGACAGTTCATCACTTTTCATTAAATTTTGTATACCTTAACATGACCACAGGTTTTCTTTCTATAAATAAACCTTTTGTTCCAAAACACCCGTGAAAAAAATACGTCCTTCGACTCATAATTAAAATTAAAAAACAAAGTCCCAAATATTTTGTTATAAATCCGGTAAATTCCACTGACATATATAACCATATTTCCTTATACACTAAAGATAACCATACGTCGAATCGACGGGCATATTTTGGATTATGTATACACTAGGTTTATGAAAGTGGTAATATGCCTTAATATTATGTAATTGTATTGTGGGTAAATGAAAAAAATCAAAGTTTATTTACTTTTTATTAGAAAAATTAAAAGAACAAAACACGGTACTTCTCCGAGTTATATCGGTTATTCAAATTCGATTACGTCGATTCGACGTAGGTTATCTATCTAGGGTTAAGTAAATTCATTGACATGAAATCCCCAAATAATTTAAATTTCGGAGCCATGTTACTACAGTTGGTAGCATTGACAGTGCGGGCATACTTTCTGACATCAAAACTGGTGCCATATGAAACAGGAGATCAGTCCGTCCATTTTTATAACATCGAACTTTTCGTGACATTACAGATTTGGAGTGTGAACGCAAAGCACGTGTTATGCAATCAGTGGTTTGAAATTCCAAAAAAAAATTCTTTTAGCAGCAGTGAATATGGACAGAAAGTGAGGAGAAAATATGCAATCATCAAGGTAAGCATTGTGTATATGTTGTGTGGTTATCGTCACGTTGTGTAGTCTGGTTTGGCTCACTGTGATCCCAACGCAGTCCGCTAATAAAACATCAACTAAAGAAGACGGCCGCCCTAAAAAGCGTAGAAAAAGCCTTGTTCGGACAATGCAAGAGGGAAGTGCATTTGAAATGCGCCAATATAACAACATTTGCCGAAAATGTGAGTCTGGTATGGCTCACTGTGATTGTGTAGTTGCAAGACGCTCAGAAAACGTCCACAACCAATCCCAACGAAGTCCGCTAATAAAACATCAACTAAGAAGACGGCCGCCCTAAAAACAGTAGAAAAAGGCCTCTTCGGACAATGCAAGAGGGAAGTGCATTTGAAATGCGTCAATATAAAATATAAAAACATTTGTCGGAAATGTGATTCCGAATAATGTGCCATTAAAATTTTGGTAAAAAACGGAAAAATTCAACATTTTTTTTTTTTATTCATTCAATTAATTTTTTCAGGTCATTTTCTATCATTTCAGAATATTTTTCGTCGGCTGACCAACCTAGATGGCACTAGCCGCGACTTTAACAGTATTTCACTTTTTTTTTAAATGTCTATATTTTTTTCATTTTTCACCCAATTAATCTGCAATGCTCAGCAAAAGTGTTCCTATTTTCCAGTCCCCTTTCCATAGATGTGCTTTAATTGACCAAATTCTTGCTTTAACGGAAGTTATGGGCAAAAGTCAAAATGGTGGCCAACCCTGAAAACTTCTCCTACATATTTGTTTAAGGTCTTCAAAAGAAAATTCATCTAGAATGCAATGACGGGTATCTATACAAAAAATTTATTAGTCGTCACCTCACCGTGTTGACTTCTTTTCAGCTGAAACAATATAAATTAAAGGTATTAGCACCAGGGGCGGCTCCTCATTGGAAGCAAAGGAAGCACTGCTTCCCTTGACAAAATAACAAAATCCAAACATAACATTTTGCTTTAAAATATTCTTAGTAAACGTGGATGGATTTACATGGGATTTTTTGTTTTAGAATTAGTCAGTGGGCTTAATTGTTTACGTTTTTGGGGATTTTGGGGGGAGGATGGTAGCTACACTCATGGCGTTGTCCAATTTTGGCCGTGTGTAATACCAAATTGAAGCTTTTGATGAGATTTATTAAATGGCATATTTTCTTTTGCTCTGTAAGAAACTTTATAACCAACTTTTTTCACCCGAATATCTTTAAAATGCGTGATTTTCGAATTTGTGTATAAAGGAGGGTTTACGTTCTTGTGGGGGCTGATTTTTCTTTTAAACGCTTCCGCATAATGTTTTACATATCTCATGTGAACATTTAAATTTTATATGTTTAACCGATGGATTTTGATGTGAAATAAATTTTCCAGTTTTTTCGTGTAAAACGTTTTTACATGGAAGTACTTACATTAAAGTTCGATAATCTTCTAAACTATACTTACCGCAGAGGTAAAAAATTACATCACAACATTCGCAAAAGAACGTAGATGCGAGTTAATATGCATATATTAGATAGATTATCAGTACGTTTACATAAATACTTGAAGCATACTTGAAGTATGCTTGAAGTAATCAAAATATGATGAAAACGCTCATTCAATCCGTAAATTTCAACTTAAGTAATTGGAAAATTAAATTCAAGAAAAATTCAACTCAAGTAATTGGAGTTAATTCAATCAACCGCCCTACCTGAGCTTCAAGTGGATTTCAAGCCAAGTATTTATGTAAACGTACCGTATGTCCTGTTTTATGAGTTTTTAGCAAAAATTTAATGATTAGAAAATAAAATATATTAAAAAAACTTTTTAAATAAATAAATTATAGGCTAAGTAAAAAAATATTTTTTTCTTTCACCCAAGAAAAGTTTAATTAAAAACTTAATCTACCCAATAACAATATTTTAAAATTATATTATCTCGTTTGACTTTAAATGGTTGAATGTTTTTTATTATAAATTATTATTTATTATTTGTTTAAACATATTTTATTCATATTGTGCAAAAATAAGATATTGACTATCTATAATATTACGTACGTTTCTGTTTAATTGCGAGAGAATGTAGAATTCTTGCTTTTTTTTTAGTAGTCCGGCGAACGAGTATACCTAAGTATAATAATAATGGTAATTGAATTGAAAAGAATGAATTAGATGATTAGATGTTTTGCGTACGTTGGGAAAGGGGATATTAAGTGATATTTTTGTATTTACTTAATTATGGGGCAGGCAGTATTTGCTGTGAATGGATTAAATTAAAGATATGATTGCATCACTGATTTATTTAACGATGATGATGGCTTCCTTCTCTTTCAAGAGCAAGAATAAATATGAATATTTATGTTGTGTATTATTGACATCATTGACTTTGATACATGTATAATTACTTATAGTACCAATGAAATAGTCTGAAAAGCGGAGCTATAATTTACATATGTATTACTTCCCTTCTTCTGAATCCCACGAACCGCCACTGATTAGCACTCAACCTAGTTGTTTTTTCTCAATTAGTCAATGACCCGTACTAACCGCAAGGACTGAGGCAATATCTTTTCAGGATATTTACATGAATATACCTGTCTTACATTTTTAGATAGGAATGCCTCATACCTTCTTCAGTATATATAGCGCAACTATGTAAGAAAAATTCATCTGAAATTTTCTTTGTGTATTTACTGCTTTTTAAAATGTTGTAGATCAGAATCCTATCTATAACCAAACCAAATTCGTTTATGTTTTTGTTGCTATGTTCTAAAACCCAATGAAAAGTGAAGATGTGTCGACTTCCTAATATTGCGATCTCATCGCGCTATTGTTTCACCAGCTTAAAAGATATTTTTACTTAAGTCGCATACTCTGTTGAAAACCGAACTGTTATGAAGATATACGATATTCTTTTTCGGCATCATAATTATGCAAACAAGTTTGCTTTCCTATACAGCTTGCGACCAAAGTTCCCATAATTTGTTTAAACATGATTTTTACAATTAAGCCTAGTATGGAGTTCGGGTATTGGTAAAATTTAACGCCATCTATCTTATAATAGAAAAATTGGCACTTTTTACCAGTGAACTCCGTACTGCACTAGCTAAGACCGCAGAAAAATTTTTGCTTGGGATTTTACCAGCGGTAAAATTTGTATGGAAGTGTCACTTTTTACCTGAACTCTGTACGTCTTTACTCGAACTCCGTACTTGGCTTTAACAATTAATTTGAGTTATGAAAGTTTCATTTCTTTAAAACTATATATTCGGGATATTGTAGAATGGAATGGAGAGCTCATTGAATATTTGGATGGTTATGACTATCATTTCGCAATAAAACATCTCTATAGGGTGTATAATAAGAAGAGAGGGACAGAATCAAAGAAAAAACGCAAAAAGGGAACAAAGTCTCCAGATGGACAAAATGGCCAGATGGATAAAATCCACAAAGTCATAATCCCTAGAGAGAAAATCCCCACAGGCGAAATCCCCAAAGGAAAATCAACAAATATTTTGCAGTGTGTAATAAATTTGCAGTACACGTACCTAAATGATAAAATTGAACTAGTGCTTCTCAAATAACAATTAGCAATCTACCGTAAATGCAATTCAGAACCTGCTGACATTGTTGTTTAAAACTTTCAACAAGTTATACTTATAGTGTTAGTGTTCAAATTGCAGCTGTATAGTCCGAATAGCAATTGTTAAAGAGCAAGGGAAAGGGAAATTTAGCGCTCAAATAAAGGTGGTAAGAAGCTTTTTTTTTTTGAGGGATATGACTATGCTTTTCACTCAAAAAATAAAGAAGAAAATTGTAGATGGTATTATGCAGAAAGAAACAAATTATACTGCAATTGAGTTGATCACAATCAAAACTAGTCTTGTCCACCATAAAGCATTTTGAGTTAAACGACGAAAACTAATAACTTGTATATTTTGGGGGAATAGGAAAAGTTCACTTCTTTTTCTTATTATGCATTAAATAGACAAACTCACGCAAAAGTTTACACAAATTGAAAAACAAATGGCGGAGAAAATAAATAATTACAAATGGACTTGGCTCCTTTTGGAAATCATAGTGGGACAAGTTTTGATTTGGAAAAGAATTGTTGGGACTAAGCTAGTTTTGAAAAGAAAAAAAGCTTAATATGTGATAATAATACTTTTAATTTATAAGAATAAACACGTAATAGAATGTTCACATAATTCACCAAAAATTACATGGAAGAACAAAAACAAAACTGGTAGAAAAAAATAAATATAATATTTCCTTGTAGGTATCTAAACCCTTAAATTTACTTCGATGTTTACATTTTCGGAACATGCATCTTCATTCGGTACAGCTTCGTTGTTCAATGTAACATGCTCGTGCATAGTTTTTGAATAAAACTCCAAATTTTCATTCTCCTTCCAATGTTGTCCAAAATGTTTTTTTTAGGAGATTGTCCACATCTGTCAATTTTGCAGGCTTAACAAGAAATCCTGCTTTTAGTTCTGTTGGGTTTATGTCGCTCACTTTCTTCCCCCGCCTTCAAACAGATTTCGCCCTTCCAATGTGCGACCTGTAGAAAGCCTCTCCTTGGATGTGCACATTACCGTTTGATAATCGGTTTATGAAAACCTTGGATAGCGCGAATTGGAAATGCCATGTAGAAGGTGGTTTTAAAATTGAAGATACTGCCGTCTTCCAATCAAGCATTTTGTAGTCTTCATGATGTACAAAAACAGTGCGGTAATTGCGAAATATATCTACATACTCGTTAGGATATATGATAGTGTCTTTTTTCCTTACTACTTTCTCAATCCTACTGAAAACTCAATCAGGAGGCAGAAATGAGTGTCCAACAACTGGAAACATAAAAATTATATTTTTGACACTTTTTGGAGAGTTCTGAGCTAGCCATTTAGAAAGCATCCCCATCATTGTGCTGTACTTATTTTGGCCACCACAAGCATTCGCAAAAAGTCGAACCGTTTGGATGCCATTTAAATCAACATTTGTTAATCTGTGATACACAGCTGAAGCAATTTCATTTGAGCCTTTACAACTATATATCTCAGTCCAGGTGTAAATGAAGGTGTTATTGATGTTCTGACTTGCCTTTGATAAACCCTCACAAATGGTGAAGTTATAAAAGTATAACTGACGGCTGTAATACGCGCGCTGATCTGGAATTTTTGGCAGTGGCATGTTTTTTTGACAGTCGAACGAAAAAAGTATTTCTCTGGTACTATTTTGTCTCTTTAAGGAAGATAAAAATGCTTGAGATCTTAGCCTATGAACTCTGAGTTCAGTCAGCAGCGATTGTTGTAGGCTTTGGTCTCTCTCTAATTTAATTCTTCCATTTAATTCAATACATTTTGAGCAAGCATCTGTTGCAGGGGATCGGAAGCTTAGGTTGTAGTCCTCAACGAATATTTTATAAAAAAATATATATTTTACTTGAAGGCTTTCATTGTTTTTATTGTAACTAAGAAATAATTGCTTTATTGTTAAATGGCTCGGTAAATACTGTAGAGATGAATTCTCTCAGCAGTAATGTGACTCGACTGGATTAATAGTTTCAATGAAACTCAGCACAGCCTCCCGTCTTTGTTCATATTTTCGACTTTTTGTATCACCTCCACGGTTTTCTTTTGGTGGTTTAGAAGTCTCGAAGTGTGATTTGCATACTCTTTGTATTCTATTTTTTGAGACAGCCAGTATCTGAATAAAGGCCTTCTGACATACCTGGATAGGTTTGGATTTGCTACATACATAATACCTCAAAAATATGCTTTTTTTTTGGTCCATCTTTCCTACAACGACGTCTTTCTGGAACTCTACAGGTAGTGTACTTCAAAATAAAAGCATCCTGGATAACCTTATTGGTGTTGACTAGAATCCCGCATGAAACTTTCTTATGTCTTGCATATTTAAATTTTTGCTTTCAAAATGTTTGTTTCTGTGTGTACATTTCGGGAGGCTTGGAAATGATTTGCTTGCATACCTACAATCAAAATTATAATTTCTTGAGCCAGTCAACATAAATGACTACTAGGTACAACATTCGATAAAGCTTCGAAAATAGGCGCGTTACTAGTTTTTGCGATATTTTGCACAGAATAGTATGTGAAACTGTTGCCAAAAACTAAAATAACTTTGCAAAATTGGAATTCAGTCTTTCATTCATTCAAAAAACAACAAAATACCTATAAAAAGTAGTCGTAAAGTTGCAATAAAAACACTTAACTCTTATTGTCGGTGTTAAATTTCCTAAACTCCACGAATTTATGACTAAATTTATCTCTGTATGCCAAATCCTATAAAGATCGGTAACGCACCTATTTCTAAAAATGAATGAATCTTCATCTTATAATGGAAAACAACAGAAATGTCTCACCTTCCTCGTTTTAGATGACTTTTTTTTCCAGTTCGACTGGTCGACGATTTTCTTCCTTCCACGCCTAGGTACCGCGCGTATTACTGCAGTGCGCCAGCATTTTCCGCACTTGAATTCGCATTTACTTCACTTTCACTCATTTTAAAAAATGACTGTTTCACTAAAGAATCAAGTCGGAACTGAGAATAGTATTCTAATTCTTAAAAGTTGAAATAATTTTTACCGTTATTCATTCACCACTACAATCGATGTTCCAGAAACAACCGTGCTGATTTTTTTTCAGGATCATTATGGAACAAAGATAGTTTTGGAGGCTATTTTTCCCTTGCAATGACAAATCAAGTGGACTGTGATACTTTCGGCGCGCATTTATTAGATTTTTATACATGGATAAAAACTCTTTTGAAGTATTGACTGCGTAGGACAATGCTAGTTTTGGAAGAGAAGCTGAAATTCCACCCAAGATTGCGACGGGCCATATTGATTATGGTGCTCAATCTTTACGTATGTAATATAGAATATCTAATTCCAATCAAAACGGTATTTATAACTCAATTTTTTTTTTTTTTTTGGACAAGACTACTTTTGATTGTGGTCAACTCAATTATACTATTGTAGTGACTGTGGAAATTAGTAATAAGCATAATATATCGATATCGTAGTTTGTCGTACAAATAACATTTAAAATTTTTTTTTTTCAGTAAAAAGCTCATGACTGCCTTCTCAGATAACTAGTGAAACTACGATTAATTGTAATTCCAATATCCGCGTTTATTTGCCATAAAAAAAATAAGAAAAGAATTTAGAGAAAGTAAATACGTTACAATACAAATAATTCAATGAAATCAAGTGAGGATGCAGAATTCTTCGGTGAGGAGGTCGCAACTCTGGTCTAAAAAAGCTTTAAGCTGTAAGCGATGGGGGCGGATGACAAGAGGGCTTGGAACTTTATATGTTGTTAATTTGACATTTCGGTTCATTTCTGACATTTAAAGTAAGAATCTTAAGAATTCATAATTTGTGTCGTATGAAAATCTTATGTTCTTCATGAATTTTTATTTCATGTAATAATTTTTGAACTAGAGAAATGAATATTGTGAAAATTCTCCGTATTCTGTGAGGTTTTCTTGAATCAAAGTAAAAACTCCAACAATTTATTTGGTTTTACAGTTTTAAACTTATTAATACAACTTTTTAAACTTTGTGAATAAGCGAAAAACATATTCGTCTCAGTATCGGTTATATTATCATTAGGTAGTCAGAAAAACAATAGTAAGCAGAAGAACTGGAAAATTCCTAATTTTTCTTGAGGGCGGCAGTTTTGGCATTATATAAAATGAATAAATGAGTACTGGAATAAATTTCTATAATTGTCGACCAGGAATGCATTATATAATCCATTATAATTTCCTAATTAAAGGAGCAAAATATTTAATACCCTGATGTCAGAATATCTAAATCAATGTTTCCCTTTATTATAAATTTATAGTGGCTACAGCCAGAATAACCACTACTTTCACATCTCAGGTAGAATTATCTATCATATCGATCAAGTATTTATACCCTACCTGAATCATGCTTGATATATGAATGATTTCCTACATACCTTATATGAACATTGTACATTAAAAATGTACGGGTAGAGGTTTTTCTGGAAGCTAATAATGAATATATTTGTATTTTATGGAATATTTTGGAAAAGTTCTGTATTCTTCAGAGTACTTACATTGAATATATAACTAATTAGGAAGTGGCAAATCGAGTGAAAACTTAAATATTAAGCCATTCGCTGACAGAAATTTTAAATGTAGTATTAGCACAGTATGTATACAGTAGAACAGCTTAGATCAAACTACTGAAAAGTGGATTTTAGAATTTTAATTACAAAAAAATGACCTAAAAATTTCTCCAATAAGAGGGAACTCTTAAGCATTGGCGTTTTCAATGTAGACATTTCCACCTTACAGCCTGAAACAAAAATAAATAATATGTTCCAAAATAAGAGCATTGTAGAAAATTTGGAAAGACTGAAAAAAGAAATTAATACAGAATTCTGCCCAAATTTATAAAAGTAGCTGCAAGCAGCTCTGGGTCTTCCTGTCAGCTTGGCCGGCTGTGAACAGAGCAACTGCTTCAGGAGAGGTTTTCGAACATGGCACTCATAAACATTGAAAATGAGATAATTGAAAACAAACTCAGCGCAACAGGTGCTAAATAAGTTTGCAGAAATAAAACTGTAAATTAAAGTGTATACAGACTTTAACTATCTCTTTATTAGTGCTTAATAAAAACGTAAATAATTGATCGAAAATGTGTATCTAACTTCAGACCTGTAAAGTACTTAAGTAAATTGGTACTTAATATTAGTACCAGTACCAGGACCTGGATTTATATGTTTTTTAAGTACAAGTCCCGATACTGATACTGAATGCTCTTACTACAAATACCGCCATAACGCGAAGTACTTCAGATTTTGTAAATTATTTAAATATGCCTTCTAATATTAGAGGTTATCTGCATCTCGACAGTGCTAACAGAAATCTTACCGCCTTCAATAAAATAGAAAGAAAATTAACGCAATACATGAGTAAGTGTAGGACAGAAATTAACATGACACAATACGCTCTCTTCCTCCACATTTGCAGTAGATTAAAAGTGCTGATCTAGTTTCTTTTGCTTTCTTGGGAGCGAAGTTAAAACTTCACAAAAATAGTGATGCGATGTCTATGACTTGTAAAATGAGAATTATTTTATTTTTTTATGTTTATGAAGATTATTTTGTGTGTGCAGAGCTGTTTTAGCGGAAATTATGTTCTAGAATTTAGGTTATGTTTCTTGTGGGTTCTGTAATTTATAGATTCTCTGTACTCTCTATAACTTTAGAAAATTTCATTGGCTCTAGGCATTATATCAACTTCTTTTAAGTGCTCAGAGCAATGCATAAAAAATGTTGGTCGAAGCTGGGACTACTCATGAGCTGGTATACTTCGCAAATAAAATGTTTGTTAAAACCTATGTACGAAAGTTGGGGGACCTGGCCCACCCCCAGAAAAAAGTCCTAGTTACGCCAATCCTCTTAAGTATGATACGGAAGTAAATGGGGTGAACGGTAGCTAGTTGCATAATGTACGTGAAGAAGTATTAGTTTTATGTAAGTACACTGTAAAACAATGTGCACAATTGTTGCCATAGAGCTTAAGTATTTTTCTCTAAATTGTAGGGAATATTCCCTACATTTTTGGGAGTATTCCCTACATTTTAGGGAATATTCCCTACATTTTAGAGAAAAATACCTAAGCTTTGTGGCAAAAATTGTGCACATTTTTTACAGTGTACATATCTCGACAATCTACTTACAAATGTATTGTTCCATAAACTAAACAGCTGTTTGACCGTAAAGTGGTGTTCGTTCATAGAGATGCCATTGACGGTGTAATAGGAAAAATGGCTATAATAATGTTTGTGCCAGTTTGACAGTTCTACTAAGCCGAATGGCATGGGAAGTGGAACAAATTGATATTAGCTTTTTTGCTTATCATTTTGCCTCTTTTCCTCTAGTACAAGTTTGTTCCTGCTGTAAGTTCTCTTTCTTCCACTTTAGATTTACATAAGAACATTGGTATTAAAAATTGACTAGTGTGCTTTGTTTAAAAATGTTGAAAGAGAAAGTATAGTCACATTATGGAAGCATCCTATTTATGTGACAGTTTTGACAGAGCTATTCTACTGTATGAATATACTGTGGTACATATTAGTGAGCAATAATTTTACAAAAACTAATATTGAATGAAAATATACACTTCAAGCTTTAGAAACAACGCCATTTCTAATGTTTATTAATAATAATAATAATAAATAAAAAGTCGCTGAACTCCCTTCCGGGACTCTGAAATGTTTACTTTTAGAAACGTCAAAGCAAGTTTAACCAAGTTCAATCCGACTGTCAGGGAGTGGCTTATTCACGTACACTGTATTCGCTCCATTACCCGCTTCCTTGTTAGTTAGTTATTTAATTAACGTTTGTTATTATTTTTTTAATTAATATTCAGTTTTTTCATTGTTCTAATGTATATAATCTTCTTTAATTTTTTTTTAATTAATAAAAACCATTTCCATATTAAAAATAAATGTTAAAGCACACAATTTTTGTTATTAGTTTGAAATATTATTATAAATTATCAAGCTAATGAAATATTATTACAATATAAATAATTTCCTTTTATTTATGTGGCAATTTACCTTCTGTAAATATTTTTCTTACTTTGTGACAGTACTAATCGCTCGCAACATAAGAACCGTGCATATTTTATGCTGGCTTCATTTCTTGCAACAACGGTACAAAGAATACAAGCTATTCCCATTAAATTTTGACACATTGCAGCTGATGTGATGTGACATCAGTTTTCCCTACAATATTAAGAAAAGTAAGAAAATCTCATTAATAAATTTGACAATAAGTTACTAAAATTGTCTGTAAAATTAAAGTTTTGAAACAATTAGAAATTTTTTTAATAAATTTCTACCATAATTAAAAAATGTAAAATGTAAACGGAAATACAAAAATATGTTTTTTATGTCATAAATGTATTATCATAATGATTTACTAGTAGCAGTAGAATATTTAATTAATATATGTTAAATCTTTTCATACCTTTTTTTCGATTTACTGCATTTAAATTAGTTTTCATTGTTATAAATAAAATTCAGTACGAATAGTCACAAAATATATCTGGCAGAGTATTTCACTTGGCAGAATGCTAACTTGTAACATAAGAACATAAAGTAGTCATGGTCAGGTATTTGCAAGTGCATAAGTATGTTCAGCCACTAAAATACAAATTTTGTACTGGATACATTCGGCATCCAAAAACAAAAACTCCTGCATCCTTTCCTATCCTTTCGTAACGCTAGAGAATTGTCCATGTAAGTAATCAGTCCAGAAACTCCTCTCTAAATTATTACGATGTTAATACATTTATGGCATAAAAAACATATTTTTGTTTCTGTGTAAACTTTCACTTGAACTTGAAGTATCTAATTGTAGCAGACAGACATTACTCTCCAAGATCGAATAAATAGAGCTAAAAACCATTTGTACAAAAAATAAAACTGAGACATTTTCATTTCTGAAAATTCAGAGGTCAGTCCTCAGGTGGTCTTTCAATTAAATGGTATAAAAAAATTTTGTTTGCTTATTGATTTTTATATTCTAGTTAAATACAAATTGAAATTATCTCTCCGCTTCAGTATTTATTATCGTAATTATTATAAAAACAGCGATAATTTGCGAAATAATCTCGCACATCACCACCAATTAATAAAAAAAAAAAAAAAAAAAACCAGCTAGAAAATCCACAAACCTCAAGATGATCATAGTTGGACGACACCCTATTAATATCTGAATGATTGTCGGGGATCGGGACACACATGATCACTAAATGAGTAATTATGTGAAGACCGCCGGGAAATCTTTGTCGGTAAATTGAAGTTTTCTGAAGTTTACCGGCGTTAATCACGCCGTCATCATCAAACAAGGGTAACTAACACTCCCTGGGGGCTTCATCACACTGGCGAGAGTAAATTTCGGCAACGGCGAACAGATTCTATAGGTGATCTTGTAATTAACATATAATTAGACGATCCTAATGACAGGGTGCTAGGTTGTGGATTTGATTAGACCTCCTAACTGCCCTAGGGATATTCAGTTAGGATGATACCTGAATCTGATCGAGACATAAAACAAACATTCTGCTTCGGTTCGGATGATACTAAATTTTTCTCTGTTTTCAGCAGTTCAGAGAACACGGTAATTTATGGAATGCGGTGTCTGACCACCCACTGCAACATTAAACCGAACAATATCTCTGACATTTATCTATACATCATCTGCTGAATTATATCGTTAGGTGATTCCAAATGACCTGGAAAGTGTTTTCATTCCTTTGTGAGAGATATGTACCGCTTGTCTGATGACACGTTACGGCCAACTCCTAACTTAATGAGAGTGACTGAAAGTAAATTAGCCGGGCGGTTTTTGTTTTATAGAATAAATCTTTCTTGATGTAGTTTTTGCCATTAGGCTGACATTTTTGTGCAATATATAGACTTACACACAACAATTTGATTTGATTATATGTTCTAGACATACATATACATATATACCTAAGTATCTACTTGTGTATAGGTGAAAAAATAATTGCATTCGTAGAAAACAATCGCAATTTCAATGAGTTTCTATCATACATCACCACAAAAGTTATGTATAGGTATGCACCACTCCTTTGATCGATAGTCCACAGTCAAACATACCACAAATTCCACAAATCATAAATCACAGATCATTAACGCTGTTCTTGGTATAAATGAACCCATTAGACTGGCCGCCTGGTATGGTAGAAATTTGTCGTACACCATATATGCATTGAAGGCGCCATATAATACCCATATAGGTAGTGCTTGACTTGGTAAATCAGCAACAAGGATTACGCATGCGTAATGAGAAGTTCAAACAGCATTTGTTACACGAGCGCACGTGACAATTCCTAATAAGGAATCCTGCAGCCAGCGAGGTAAATTGAAGTTTGTGACAACTATTCGTCGGGCATATATCATCTTCACGGCCGGCACAGTTGTTGCAGCATCACCAGCAGGCCACGCCACGCAGGGATTCGTGCGAGATGATGCTATCCGAACAAACGACAACCAGTGGGCACACAATGGCTGAGATGAATTTCTTATGAAGTCGACCGCAGAAAAATAATCTCAATTCCAATTTTAAATTTCAAATTTTTTTTATTGAGTGTTGGCCAAGTATTCGCCTGCCCAGAGTCCAGACTGGATCATATGAAGGTATACACTTCATACATACATACATACATATATATAATGGCATGAGCCAATCTCAGTACCTGCAAACATACATACATTTATATATATATATATATATGTACCCTCGCACGGGCCTGCTTCTGTTACCTGCGATATGGTGGCTTCAAGGTAACGTTTGTAATTGCAAGTTTTACACAAGACCAGTACTAGAATGGAATAACCATCAGGAGGGCCGCAGGCGCATAAGAGCGGCAGGCCTCGAGCCTCTTCTTGAATGACAGGTTGCGTACATTGATCGCCACTTCTAATTGAATAAACATTACGTCACATTTTTTCCTCCTTTAAACTGGTTCAGTTCTTGCGTTCTAGACACGATCTGCTCCTGGTTCTTGAATGGAATCCAGAGATGGTCATCATAACATCTTGCACTTGGCTACCTTTGATTATATCTGCCTAATTAGTTGTGTTCAATGGGGCGGGGGGATGGGGGGAAGGGAAGAGGTGGGTTGAAGATTTCTGCAAGCCATATACAAGATATACAACAACCAGCAAAACACTTTTGTAAAAATTAGACTTACTTGAGCGATAATTTTTTTCGGTTTGACTGACGAGCCAATCGCAAAGTACCATACTCTCTGTGAACGTCGTTGTCGTCGTCGTCTGTCTGAATTGAACCGAAGTCGTTCAATGTTTTCGTTGTAATAAATTCTTAGAATGTATGGAATGCACAAAGAGTGTTATT
Source organism: Dioctria linearis (assembly GCA_963930735.1). NCBI lineage: Eukaryota > Metazoa > Arthropoda > Insecta > Diptera > Asilidae > Dioctria > Dioctria linearis. Next base: position 191,631,310 of record OZ005743.1, on the reverse strand, counting down.
CACTGTTCTGCAGCAGCCGATATTTATTATTCAAAAATGAAGGTGTATTGAAAAAACTGTATTTTCTGATTAATCCATAGCAGTTTACAAAAGACAAAGAACATTTCAATTATTTTTATATTTATGAGTTCAAATTGATTATAGCATGATTAATATTTCAGTTCGTCTATACTAACTGTAGATAGAATTTAAAGTTCATGTATTCGATAAAGTCTCCGAAAAATGTATTGAAGATCGTTTTTTAAAAATGCACAATGTAAATTTTCTTTGTAATATGAAAAGAATTGATGACACCAAACTTTCTGAATTTAAAAATGCCAAAAATGTTGATATAGGATTTCTCGAATCCAATTTAAAAATTTCCCTTAAATAAATCACCAATTTCAGGAATTTTTCAAAAAATTATTTTTATTTTCATTAATTTTTCTGGATCTTTCGTTTCCTTTCTTGAACCCTATGCCCCAAATTCTGCCAGTTAAGCTTAAGAACTAATGGCATGGCACGTAATAGGTACGTACATAAATTATAAATTTCGTCACTCGTATCTGTCCAAAAACGATGTGTGAGAATATATTGAAGTATTTGAGTCCAAAAATATCGCGATTGATGGTATTTCTTGTCGAAAAATCAATAAAAGATCTAAACCGGTTGCATCCCTTCACCTAACTGTTTCAGCTGATAGGGTAAACGCACCAATTCGCGGCCATTTAAAGAAATGCCATCCTTACAAGAATGGTTTTTAGTAGAATTTACATAATGTCGATGTATGAACTTTTGTAGTACAATAGTAAGTTAAATATTTATCTTTTAATTTAAATTAAAAACTCAAAACATTTATCTATACCTTTTCAGTTTCAATATGGGAATAGTAAACTTCAAAGTGGAACAGTAAACTTCAACATGAGAATAGTAAAATTGAATTTGAGAATTTTATTTTTTAATTTAAAAAAAAATAATTTAATACAAAATATTTTAGGAGCAATTTATTAGTATTGCATATTGTCTAAGTTAAGTGCAGCAGGAACTTTTCTTTGAATGCTTGCGATGCAATTGGCACATATTGTTGGTGTGACTGTCTGCAAACCTTCTTCCTTGAGGCTTTCTAAGGCTCTTACTCTATATTCTTTGATGGTTAAATCGTTTCTGGTGTAAATAATACTTGATAACTTTTTTGATAATTCTCTTGTTACATAAGCTTTTACCACAGACCACACATTTTCAATGGGGTTAAACATTGGACTATAGGGTCCAAGTCTTAGTATCTTGTTTTCATGGAATTCCTGCTTCAGTAAAACTTCTTCAACTTTATTGTAACAAAACGCATTGTCAATTACCATAACAACTGGTTCACCATGTCTAATCATTGCTTGGCGAAGGCAGGTTTCCCCACGCTTTTGCATTTTCTTTTTTGAACGAACCTTTTCTTATTTCATAATACAGCAATTCCATACCAAAACGATCACCCATTGGACCCGACCCCCTCCGATTTCGATGAAACTTTCAGAATTAGTTAAGTATTAAAAAATATTGGATCCCTATTTTTTTGTTTAGTCTGTCGACCTCAGGTTTTGGATACAGGGTGACTCAAATTTTAATGTTTGCACTGTGGACGTGTTTTTTAATTTGCTGATAACTTGGGATCGGATTATTCGATTCTTTTGTGCGATATGTCAAATTAAAGGTATTAAATTGAGCTTTGCAAAGATATTCAAAAAAGATAAAAAAAATAAAAAATATTGAAAAAAAAAACATAATTTTTATTAATTTTTTATTTTTGACCCCCTCCGGAAGAGAAAGCCCCCCCCCCCCTAAAAATATTTTTTTGTAAATGCCCCAATATTAATACAGATCATATCAAAAATTTGCGGATGTTCAGTTCTTAGTTTAGGAGATACAATTTTTTGTATGAGCGTCTCTGTAAAATTCCCAATGAAAATTTTAGAATTTACTCCACAAAAATGATTTTTTTTTAATATTCAATGAGAAACATGTGTTTAAAAATATTATAAGAATAGTTCTGTGTTATTTTTTCATAAATTTTATAATTTTACTTTTACTACAAAACGAGTATTCTCTGACACTAACACTACTGTCATTTACAGGTATAAAACTGTGGTACTTTTGAGTACCTGCTATTTCCTTGAAACGATTATATCTATTTTTCATCCATTTTTTGTATTGACCAATCAGAAGGTATTATTTTTCCAGAGATTTAAATTTTACCTATCTAGCAGGCCAACTTATATCAACATCCTTTTATTATTTGTATTTATGACTCAGTCATAAAACATTCTCAGTTTTTCACAAAATATTTTCTTCTCGTTCTTACTTCAAATAGGGACATATTACTATCCCACTGCCTTCAGTTTTAAGTACAAATTGCAATACATGTAAATGTTGATAGGTAAATATGTCTCTCTGAAAATATTGATTTCCAAATGTAGTACGTAATGATTCTAGGTATTGAGCTTAAGATACATAGTTTGAATACAATGCGTGTTCTTTAAATTTTATATATTAATTATGCAGACCTTTACTTGTTACTTGAACTAATGCTATTGTCATTAAAAATGCTGCAAATGCACAACTATATAAGGGCAATATTATCAAATAAAGTTTCAATTCTAATTTTGAAATTAAAGTGAATAGATAGGAAAATGTTTTGCGAATGTTGTTTGTGTAAAATGAATAAAAATTCTATAAATTATCGAAATGTTACCATTTCGTTATGTAAGCATGCAGAGGAACAAAATATTAAATTGTTAGTAAATAAAAAAATTTGCGGAAGTTGTTACATGAAGGTATACAGGAAGAATGTCCTGAATTTCAATGACGCATGTGGTGTTCCTGGTCCGTCGGGGATTAAAAGAAATACTCTCCATATTTCCAGCCAAGGTATATTATATCTCTTTTATTATAGTAGTTTCAAAAATTGTAAAGGAAATGTTATTTTTAATTCATAGCTTCTTCTACATCTACGAGCTCAATAGTATCAGTACCAAGCGAGAAAGATCTCGAATGTGTGATTCCTGATATCGCCAGTGTAAATAATACTTTGAGGTTTCTCAACAGCTCACCCATAAAGCCAAAAAGGTTTAAGAGTAATACTTATAAAAAAAGGAAGGCTCTCGAATTATCTGCAAAACTCTCGGAACATGTGTTTAATTTGCCAGATCCTGCTTCTGAAGAAGAGAATGAAATAGATAATTCTAGGGAAATGATTGAGCAATTTAAGGAGAAATTTGAAAAAGCTGAAACATTTACGGAAAAGTATCTCATACTGACAACCCTGCCAAAAAGCTGGTCAGCTCGCAAAATACAAAGAGAATGCAACGTGTCCTTTCATCTTGCGAATCGGGAAAAAAGTTACAAAAAGAGAAAGGTATTTTATCAACACCAGATGTGAAATTGGGAAGCAGCACCATCGATAATGAGACAATACGTCTTGTACAGGAATTTTATGAAGATGATCAGCCGTGTATGCGCCGGGAAAAGAGATTTTGTTCTTTTATCAAAGGATGGAGTAAAGATAACAAAGCAGCGTAGAATGGTTTTATGCAATTTGAAAGAAGCATACCAGATGTTCAAAGAAAAATATCCCGCTACAAAAATTGGATTTTCCACATTTGCGACACATCGTCCAGGAAACTGTGTTCTGGCGCAATCAGCAGGAACTCATTCCATATGCGTTTGCATTTACCATCAGAATATTAAGCTCATGTTTGATGTTCTTAAAAGAAGTAAACTGCTTCCTGATTCTACAACCACCTACCACGACCTTATCTTCCAAGTAATTTGCGACAACTACAACTATCAGTGTTTACTGCAACAATGTGTAAAATGTCCAGGCACAAAGTATCTAATCGCGATACTTTTGGAACTTCTGGATAAGGATATTGAGATGATCACATTTAAACAATGGCAACAAGTGGACCGGTGCACTATTGAGACGATACAAATGGAGACCCAGCAATTCATTGATGTCTTTTGCGAAAAACTTTGCAAATTAGTTCCACATCATTTTATTGCTAAAGAACAAGCAAAATATTTAAAGCATTGCAAGGTTAACTTAAAGAGAAACGAATGCATCATGATCTGCGATTTTTCCGAAAATTATTCTTTCGTGGTTCAGGATGCTGTTCAAGGATTTCACTGGGCAAATGCGCAATGAACCATACACCCATTCGCGATTTACTATTTAAATGATACCAACGCACAGCAATTTACCAGCTTAGTAGTAATAGCGGAATCATTAAAACATAACCATGTCGCAGTTCGTTTGTTTTTGGAAAAAAGTTTTAAGTTCATAAAGGACAAGTTACCTTTTGTTAAAAAAATTATCCATTTTTCGGATGGGTCTGGAGGCCAATACAAAAATAGGATGACCTGGTACAATATATGTCATATGAAAAAAGAGTTCAATCTTGAGGCAGAATGGCACTTTTTTGCAACCTGCCATGGGAAAGGACCTTGCGATGCTTTAGGAGGAGTTCTAAAAAAAATGCAGCAAAAGCTAGCTTGCAAAATAATGAAATTCGAACATCGACACATTTGTACGATTGGGCTGTTTCACAAAAAGATTCAAAGGTAAATTATGTTCACGTTTCAACAAAAGAATACACCGATATTGAAACAAAAATCAAAAATAGATATAATCGTGTCAAGGCAATAGCAGGTACTCAAAAGTACCACAGTTTTATACCTGTAAATGACAGTAGTGTTAGTATCAGAGAATACTCGTTTTGTAGTAAAAGTAAAATTATAAAATTTATGAAAAAATAACACAGAACTATTCTTATAATATTTTTAAACACATGTTTCTCATTGAATATTAAAAAAAAATCATTTTTGTGGAGTAAATTCTAAAATTTTCATTGGGAATTTTGCAGAGACGCTCATACAAAAAATTGTATCTCCTAAACTAAGAACTGAACATCCGCAAATTTTTGATATGATCTGTATTAATATTGGGGCATTTACAAAAAAATATTTTTTAGGGGGGGGGGGCTTTCTCTTCCGGAGGGGGTCAAAAATAAAAAATTAATAAAAATTATGTTTTTTTTTTCAATATTTTTTATTTTTTTTATCTTTTTTGAATATCTTTGCAAAGCTCAATTTAATACCTTTAATTTGACATATCGCACAAAAGAATCGAATAATCCGATCCCAAGTTATCAGCAAATTAAAAAACACGTCCACAGTGCAAACATTAAAATTTGAGTCACCCTGTATCCAAAACCTGAGGTCGACAGACTAAACAAAAAAATAGGGATCCAATATTTTTTAATACTTAACTAATTCTGAAAGTTTCATCGAAATCGGAGGAGGTCGGGTCCAAAAATTGAAAATTTTGATCGTTTTGGTATGGAATTGCTGAATATATAAATCCACATGTGCTTATGCATCCTATTACATGAATATTAGCACCTTTTGAACCGGCTGCTATAGTGGTGCATCTTGTTCCTTTTAATGATCTACCCTGCGTTCTTGAAATATGAATGTTTAAATTAGTTTCATTCATAAACAAAATAGGTTTTTATTTTGGGACTGAAATTCCAAAAGACATTCAACAAACTCTTTTCGTTTTTGTTTGTTCTCAGCGCAGTTCCCCTTTTCGGGTTCATGCCTTAGGTATTTCAGCGTGTAGCAGAGAGAATCTAGGTGTTTTGAAAGGGTTGTTTTTGAAATAGAAACGTTAAATTTTTCTCGAAATGGAGCAATAAGTTCCGCCAATCATTTCTACGAAATAATCTAAATGAATTTGCGTAATTTTTTCAAATCTTTTCCCTCCGCGTTTGTCTGAAGTTTCACCCTCTAACATCCAACTATATGCTGTTGACTGAGGAATATTAAGTTGGTGTGCAAGTTGTTTCCAGTCTCAATTCATATTTGACACAGCAAGTAATTGGGTTTTTTTAGATTCTTTTTCTAATTTTTTAGTTCTTGTAGCCATTTTTGACGGCTATCAATTTTAATATAAAAACAAAATTGTAATTATTCTCTAAAATGTAAAGAATTTTTTGAAAACCATCGCAAGGATTACTATTTTTATTTAGATTTCAACATTTCCCACATTGAAATTTACTATTCTCAAGTTGAAGTTTACTATTCCACTTTTGAGTTTACTATTCCTATATTGAAACTGAAAAGGTATAGTCTGCGTGATAATTGAAAATATCAGTGTATGCTGAGATGACCAGTTTGCTACCAGTCTAAACCAGTTTGCGTCCAAAAAAGTGCCAATTTGCGGCCAGTTTAAAAAAAAAAACTTCTTTTATATGGGGCGTTAAATACATGTTGTTTTGAAAGATACCACTTTATTAAGTTTTCGTTATTTCTGATTTGAAAAACCATGAAAAAATAAAAGTTGTGATATAATTCACAGTTAAATAACATTCTTCAGATAAAAACTATGTAATTCAATTCAAACTGTGTTGTTTTACATAACAGCATCTTTTAAATTTCATTAAATTGAAAGGAACAAATCAAGAAGGAATTGTATAACAAAATGGAATTCAACGTTTTATATTAAAATAATAGAGCAATTTTTAGCCTTAAATGTATATTTAGTTCAACGTACTTTTACTTGAAGCTCTTGGTCTCTCCTCTCCACTTTTATTATGAATTGGGAGTTTTTGATCTGTTTGATTTGTTACATCTGAAGCTCACCCTATAAATGCCGTGTGCCCGAGGGCTCTCTTATTTCTCCGATTTTTCCTCTTAATTTTCAATGATCTCCTTTGCCTTAATTTCAATCCCATCCATAGTTTTGCCGATGACAGTACCTTGATTTCGCTTATTCCTTTGACACTTGCGGACTTCGAGGGAATGTCACATGTGTTGTACGAGATTGAATGATTAGATCATTGAATAACGATCTTGACAATATTCTCGGTTGTGCAAAATGATCGCGTCGAAATCCATGCCCCTAAGATCCAAATCTAACTTATCTCTTTAAAACAAGATCATCACTTAACCACTCCCGTTACTTTTGATGAAGCATTAGTTGAAAACATTAATATCTGCTCATTGTAGCAGGAGGAAGTCCGTATAAAATTATCCCGTTTGCCTGAAAAACTCGCATAGCTCCAATGTTAAATGGGACTTGTGGCCCTCAACAAAAAAGTTCACATATTTTTGAATTTGTTTAATAATTAACCATGTAACCATTAACTCCATTTGACTACATCTCTAGGTGGTCGTACGTAGAAAAAAAACAATTGTTTCTTCAAATATGTCTCCTGCATTCATCTCCTTTATATAATTTTGCAGCTCATCTAACCATTTTCGAATAACCTCTTCAGAAAACGTATCTGTAGCTTCAGTTAGGCCTTCGGGAATTCGATGTGTTATAGCTCTGGATTGCATTTCAGGAAAAGGTCGTAACATTTTCGCCCTGATCGCCCATTTTTTTTAAATATATTCGTGCTATCGCCTTGCTCATTTTTTGGGTTCCGTACCCGTACTAAGACTCCGCTGTCCGAATGTCTGTCAGCGGGTTGTATCTTATGAACCGTAATAGGTAAGTGAGTTGAAATTTTTGTTGAATGTGTATTTCTATTACCGCTATAATAAAAAATAATAAAAATTAAATTAAATTAAATTAAAAATTGAAGGGGGCCCAAGAATCTTGATTTTTTCAGCGTTTTTTGCTCGACCTTAACAATCGCTGTATCTCTTGAACCGTAATAGGTAGACACATGAAATTTTCAAAGAGTGAGTAATATTATAGCTGCTACAACAAAAAATAATGAAAATTCAAAAAAATAATAATAAAATAAAAAGTACATAGTGCTAAATCTTGTACGATGGTTAGGAAACCCTTCGTGTGCGAGTTAGACTCGCTCTTGGCCGGTTTTTTTGAACTGTGCTTAAAAGGCTATCAGGACTTAATAGAAACCCACATGTGGTTAACGGCTCGCATCACTTAACTAGCTTCTTCTTCGGTTTCCGATAAAATACTTCATGGTCCAAACTTTTCTACGCCTTCAGGATATATTTCAAACAATTTATCCTGTAATGTTTTTTAGAATATTTTATTTGATGCTACAGCATCTAGCATCTAAGAAGTTTCCATGTGTCTGACAATACCTCATTTAGTGTTGTAGCAGTATATCCTTAAATATTTCCTTATATTAAATCAGACTAATTAATGCTTGTAGTCCGCAATTTGGAGCAAGGTAAAAAAATGCAGCTCTAATTTGCGGCCATCAGTACAAGCTAACTGGCTCATGATAGTAATCATTGATCCATTTCGCGGCCACTAAAATTAACTTAAATTTCAATGCCAAAAACGCAGTCTCATAAATTTTAAACTCATAGCACTACGTTAAAAAAAGATGTTTTCTTTCATTTTCGCATTATTTACATGCCGACCCCTAATGAACTAAGCTCTGACGACTCAGATTTAACTCAATGATCCCATTTCTCACTTTAGGGGTAGCAGACTTATACACGAACATGAGGATATAGAAATATCTGCAAGTGGACGAGAATTGGGTGGTGAACGCGAATTGGTGCATTAACCCTATGCAGGATAAGTTATTAGACCCGTTATTTTGGCCTTCTGACGCTTTAACTAAATTATTTATACGTTCAGAGAGTCTATCTAGAAATACAGCTAAAATAAGCAACGTTATTAAAAAAAACTAAAGTCGCTTTCCCTTTAAAATGTAAGGGGGATTCAGACAAAAACTACACATATCTCGATGTAGTTGCTTTCACTGAAACTTGGCTGCATCATGGTATTCATGATGCTGAAATTCTTGACAATTCTTATCAAATTTTTAGAAGAGAAAGACATACTGTTTCGGAAGCTCGTAGCGGTGGGGTAAAAGTAAGTTTAATTGCAGCCAAATTGAGCTTCCCAGTTTCTCCAACAATCTCGATGTTGGGCATATAGCTCTTAAGCTCTTTCTCTCTCTCTCTCTTACAATATGACTTATACATACTTTGTTGCTATACTCCTCCAGACTCCATAAATATCGTTGATGACAAAGGTCAGAATATTTACGACCTAGTCATTTTAACATCTAATTTCATTCATGGTAAGATGGAACCTCTTGACGAATTACTACTTATTGATGATGTTAACTTTCCAATATACAATGGGTACTAAATGAAGATAACAATGACTATCTTCTTCTTAATAACTTGACAACAATGGAATCACTTTTCCTGGACACTATTTTATCTCTTGGTCTCAGCCAAATCAGTAATGTTAAGAATGACATATAGGTAGGCAGTTAGTCCAGATATTTTCTAGTTGAACCTAGGCCAGTTACTATGTTTATTCTTGACAAATACCACCCCCCTTTTCGGAACTTTCCAGTAGACTTACCTCTATTGATTTCAATACATTGCTGTTTTGCAATAGTACTAATGAAAACGTTTCTAAGTTTTACACAATTCTTTTCGATTTATTCTCTTCTCATGCTCCCCGTGAGCGTCAGGGGTTCTCTGAAACATCTTCGCCGTGGTTCAATAAAGAACTGAAACGTCTTAAAAATAGAAGACAAAAAAATTGTGGAAAAGTTATATGAGGAACAAGGACTTTATAAGTTACAACAACTTCCTCACATCCTATAATTAGTTCAAAGAACTTTTCTCTTCACTTTATGATGAGTATATCCAAAGCATGCGTGCGAAATTATTTAGTGACCCACGTATCTTTTTCAAGTTTATTAATATGAAAAAAAAACTGACAACTATCCCAATACCAGGAGGTACAAGGATTCTGCTAGTCATGATTCGTCTGAAATTTGCGATATGTTTGCTTCTTTTTTTGATAATGCCTATGCCTCGTCAAATTTCCTCCAACCTTAAAATAGCAACTTCAGTCAAATGAACGACTCTCAAAACGTTTCATTCACTATCCCTTCAATTTCACAAGAGGATATACTCGATCATATTAATGGGTTTCCAAATGACTACACAACTGGTCCTGATGAGATCTCCTCAGCCTATTTTAAGTCATGCTGCCTCTCCCTGAAATAATTTGCCAAAACTCGCTCGATAATGATTATTTCCCGCAGCTATGGAAAAACTCCTTTATCATACCGATCCACAAAAAAGGTAGTAAAAATGAAATTTCTAACTATAGGCCTATTGCGAAATTATCTTGCATGTCCAAATTATTCGAATCAATCATTTACTCTCAGCTATCAATTTCCTGCAAGAATTTGCTTTCTTCAAACCAGCAAGGGTTTATTTTGGGCAGGTCTACAACCACCAACTTATTGGTATTCGTCTCGGATACCATTGGCGGGGTCGCAAAAGGCTACCAGATAGATTGTATTTATACTGACTTTAGTAAAGCTTTCGACAAGTTATTTCACTCCGTGATATTGTTTAAAATGGAAAAGTATGGGTTTCACCAAACATTTCTAAAATGGACGGAGTCTTATTTAGATAACAGAACATACCAAATCGTATTCCACCATTCCATCTCTAGAGTCTTGAAAGCTTCGTCCGGTGTTCCTCAAGGGAGTCAATTAAGCCCGTTGCTCTTTATTCTATCTATTGACGACATTCTCCCTGTTCTGAAGCACTGTAAAGTCTTGATTTATGTTGACGACGATGTTGCTCCCGCGTTGCTTCCTTCGTACCGGGGCGGAACTTCTTGTGCGTCGCCCGGCGAGGAAGATCGTTGTGGAGTTGATTGGGTGTTTTCCAGCGGTATTTCTTATTGGGAGCTTCCTCGCTCATTTACTACCGTGCGTAGAGTTTGCAGCTAGGGGGGCTCCTGCCGTCTTATGCCTACTTCGAATTCCCTCTCAATGCAGGATCGTTGGTTATGGCGGAAAGGAGGGCTCGTTGCCTGCTTCGAAGTCCCTTTCACCTCTGGATCGCCGCTAAATGGTTGTTGATTGGACTTCCCTCTTAATGTGGACTTCTGTATTTCCTTCGTTTGGGCTCGGATGAAGCCCGCTATTGTCCCACGTTGGCACTTGGGTGCTTTGATGAGAGGGTGGCTGGGTGTTTTTTTTTCAAACAGAGGCAGTTAAAGCTGTCCGACACCGAGTGTTGGGGCCGATTAGTCCAAACTGGCCTAATCTAATTAACCCCTTTTTGTTCGTTGCAGGAGAGAGGGTTTTCAAGCGCTTATACTTTTAATAGCGTAAAGTAGGCTTCCTCTATCCTATCTATTTTTATATATTTATTCGTAATATATACCTATATATGTAATATATATATATATATATATATTTCTCTACTCCTACTTGCTTATCCCCTTTTTGATTTAACAACACTTTTTTTTTCTCACCGTTTTCTTTTATTTAAATAATTTAGACACAATTTTTTTACACAGCTTCTTTTTACACAGTTTCTTTGTACACCATTTGTTAGTACACAATTTCTTTTTTTTTATTAACCGAGCGCCGAACCGACCTTAGCCAATTTTACAATTAAACTCTTTCTAGTTATCTCCTTCTTTTTAAAATTTTTGCCGAACCTTTCCTTTTAAAAACACAACTCTTTCTTTTAAAATTCTTTTTCGAACCGCCGTATTTCGTTTTCAAAAAACAACTCAAGTCTTGATAACTGAGAAATTTTTTTATTTATTTTGGACTTGATTAAATAAGTCCAGAATATTTTTCGATGGACGGTGGCTTGAAAAAATGTAATTTGATGTTTTTATAAACATCAGCCACCGTCCCGTATGTACATACATATTGAATTTTAGAGAGAAAATCGTACTGACAAAGTCTGCTGAAGGCAGAGATTGTCATGGGAATATTTTGTTGAAGGTAGAGATAAGCTAACCATGTTTTGAGCATAGTTAGCTTATACGAAAATGTATGACTAAATTATTTATTTCCCAAAAATAGATTTTTAGGTATGCAACAGGTGCTTGGTTTATGTTTTTAGTTAACATACTAATACTAACACCGACTAAGTGATGAAACGCATGTATTGTTAGCCGTTTATTTATTAAACGGGTCACTACAACGAGCTTGTGTTAAGCTGGTTCTGGTAGACAAATACAGTCCTCAAATATTTAGTATTGACATTGGGAGCATCAGAAAATAAATATTTTACACACAACCCTTTTATTTATTTTGGAAGACAATTTTTAAACTACTTTCTAACAAATTTAAAGTCATTTTTAAGGTGGACATTTAGCCCAAATATCCTGCACAGGCAAATCAATATTTTCTTCTTCTTCTTCATTGATTGGCATATCATTTGGCTCCTCAGCTTCTAATTCTTCCTCTTCTTCACCCTTATATGGCGGAGTAATCTTTTCTTCCTCTTCCATAGATAAATCACAAATTGATTCCTCCGAATCAGGAATTGGCAACGGAATTGGATGTTGTGGCAGTTTCGAGTAATCATACTTATACATTTCTTGAGCATACCAAATTGACGGTGGGACCTTTTGCTTAAGCGCCCAAATATCTTCAATATCTTCTTCATTGTGTTCTATTCCTCCTTCCTCATTGAATTCTTCCAATTTTGTAAATAATCCTCCCTCTTCTTCACCCATATTTTCTTCTCCCATAAATCCTAAATTGATATCTGATTGATAATATCCGCTTAACATGTATTTACAATTAAATGTAAACATCCCAGGTCCTTGAGGATAGAGATAGTCCCAATATCCGTGATATTTGTGATTTTGGAAGTGAATTTCTGCTGGTCCAACTCGAACACCATTTTTCCAAGTTCCTTTAAAACAGACGTTATCTTCCTTATATAAATAGGCACCTACCCCATGTCGACGATTTTTATACCAATTTCCTCTGTAGACATCACCGTTGGGGTAGGTATACACACCATAACCATGCTTCATATCTTTACGCCAAGCACCTTCATAAATGCTGCCATCTGGGTAGTAAAAAACACCCTGACCTGATTTTAGTCCTTTAAATTTAAAGCTATTACCGATTTGTAATTTTGAACACAAATATTTGTTTTGTACCACATCGATACCGCCCAAGGTATCGGGCTCCATTCTTGAAAACATATAAACCTACTCCATGTCGTTGACCGCGGCGATAATCTCCATCATATTGATCTCCATTGGGAAGTATAGCCCAGCCTTTTCCATGCCGTTCTCCATTCACATTACGTTCACCAATGTATTTCTAAATGAGCAAATTTTATTAGAACTGTTTTACTTGAATTAATTAAATACACATACTCCAATAGGATCCTCCTCTTCAACCGCAAGCTCACCTTCCCCTTCATCATCAAGAGTCTCTTCACTCATTATTGTAAAATTTCCTATCAATTTACTGACAAGATAAAAAAATATGTCAGGCCTTTCTGTAGTTTTGTTTTATAGTTTACTTCAATATTTCTCTACTAATAAAAAGGCTTTGAGTTTACTCTACATATTGTTCTCGAAAATACCGCCTTAAAATTGCCAAAAGTGTTCGTAGTGAAAGCCTAGAATTTTATGTTACATCAGATAAAAGAAAAATATATGGGAGTAAAATGCAAGTCAAATGCTATTTTCTTCCAAATTGCTTCAACAGGGAATGGTCTTTGATTGACATTTTTAAATTGCACTCTGCGAGGTTTTCACATTCAAAGTCCCGATTGGAAGTCAAAGTCCTAGTCTAAAGTTAAGTCAATCACTTTGTGATTAGTGCAGGAAGGACTACGATAAATATCCTCTCCAACCCTGTCAGGAATCACCCTTCAACGTGAGACAACTTACATCGAGATGTGCAAAACCTCACAATTACGCAGTCCAACTAAAACGAGCTAATAGCACTCTAATAGAAAGCTCTACACATTCTCTCTCTCTCTCTCTCTCTCTCTTGCTGTATTATGCCACATAATCGTAATGATAGCTTTCTTCGGTTGAATAAAAAGTTAAAGAGCTTTCAAAAAGTGAAACGGGTTTATATGGAGATTTTCTTATCTAGAGTAGTGTAATATACTGAAAGCCAAGCAGTCAAATTATAGTGGAATGGAATATTTCTACAGTTCCATTTACCTCACTTTTTTTTAGATGGGGTTCTATACATATAATTCTATTCCTAATTAACTTGTCCAGACAAGAGATGACCTACTCCTGGTTAAACATCATAATATAACTTTTAAGGCTTTCGCGGTTGCCTACTGACATTTTAAATAATAATAATTTATTAATTGAGTGCAGTGGCGTAGGTATAGTAGGACTGGGTGGTGCAATGCACCAGGGCCTCGAAGATCACAGGGCCCCCTATGCTTTGAAAAGAGAGGAGTAGCGATCTCCCGAAGCTAAAAGATCTCGAGCCAGCTCACAATTATTACTTAGAAATTTACTGGAAATTTTTTCTTAGGGTACTACCAATTTTTATGAGCGTAGATGATAAGGATTCATTTCTTAGAAATTTACAGAAAATGTTTCGGCAGAATTTGTTCACTTTGATGGCCGACTGCAGCTATTTTCAGATACAATGTGTACCGTTGTCGGCCTCCAAAAGTGCGTATAAATTCTAAGAAAAAAATGTGTCCTATACTATTTTGTTGAACTTGCTGTAATTTTTACTAAACGTTGACAAGCAATGTAGGAAAATGTCAGTAAGTACGTATTCTGAGTTTCGATAGTTAAAAATTGAAAATTATGGATAGATAAAAGGAACGTAGCAGTGCTTCGAAGCGGAAAAAAAGGCAGGAAAGAGAAAAAAGTAAAAACAAAATTGCCCAAGCTAGACAGTTTTTTTACGAAACCTATTTCAGCTACAGTTCCTTCCGTAGCAGAAATATCTGTCAAAAATGACAAGTGTGAGGAGTGTCTATCTGTATCAGTTAATAAAGCGACTTAAGAAGATCAGGATCCAATAACTCCCACCAATGCTACTGCTGCTAATGATTACTTCGACTCTTCCGCGCAACCTAGAGTAGAGGAATCATTCATCTCTACATTTTTCAAAGTTCTTGAAATTTCAAATGACTTGAGAAAGTTCATAAACAAGAAATTGAACGACAACGAAAACCGGCTGATTTTTGACATGGAACCACTGAAACCTCCAGGACTTTTTCCGAAGGACCCACACTAAGGCAACAGCACCTTTTCAGAAGCGTATTATGTTTCTACGTCAAAATACGGACCAGTTGATCGTTTTTGGATATGCTACTCAAAAATATTGGATGCTGCGTACTGCCAACCCAGTTGGTTGTTTGTTTCGCAAATAAATGTATGGTGCACAATGGTGGAATTTATCAGATATAGAGTCAAGCAACATAGTTCCTCGAAAGCACACACGGAGGCATGTGCTGTATACATTCAACCAAACGTCGAGTACATATGTACATTGCGTCACTCATAACATATATTGGTAATAAAAGATGCCGTTAAAGGTTCTGTCGAAATTCAGAAATTCTTTGCAATAATGCAAAATGGTTAACTACTTTGGAAACAGCATTAAGAGCTGGGACCTCTTATCGGAATTCAGCGGCGAATCAGAAATTACCTTGAAAAAATTGAATCCGACAATAACTGCAGTCAAACTTCGTTTTTTCGATATTATCAAAGCATTGTCCGAAATAACGCTGATGAGTTCCAGTAAAGACGAATGTAGTGAAGCAGAAATTATAAAATCAAAAATGCTCAATTCTGAGATTGCATTTCTTTATGAATTCATAAACAGTGTATTAAACAAGATCAATTATGTCTCCAAAATCTTGCAAAAACGTGATATCATGTTGGACGAGTATAGTAAGGCTTTGGACGAAACAACTGATAAATTAAAAAAGTACAGAAATTACTTCGAGTCATTTAAATGCAAGGCCACTGAAACCGCGAAAAAATTCGATATTATATCCCACCTTTCCAGAAAAGCGACGAAGAAAAACTAAAAAGCATTTTGATGAATTGGCTTCTGATCACCGGTTTCAAAGCCAAGAAGAGGTCTTTAAAATTACCATTTTCACCAATCTAGGTACTCGATGGTATAGATGCGCGTTTTAATGGTATGCGTGCAGTTTGTAAAATGTTCGACTTTTTAATTCCGAAAAATTTGCTCACCATGGATGAAACGACTTTACTCACAAAATGTGATCAGTGTCATATGAAATATTCCTATATACTAGGACCCAATTTTTCACTTCTATTTCTTAATGTGTATCATCTGGTCCTTCCTGAATTGACAGAGACGTGGTCCATTCGCCAATTTTGTAAAGAAATTATGATGAAATTTGGCGTGCTTGAGTGTGACCTTAAGCAATGCTACTATTTCACACAATTCCTGTTACTTCTGCCTCTGCGGCAGCAGAAAGATCTTTCAGAAAACTGAAGATTAAAAAAAATTATTTAAGAAACAGTATGGGGCAAGATTGCCTACGCCTATTAATTACGATAGAAAACAAGGCGGCATCAAACTTAGATTTGAGTGAAGTTATAGACGAACTTTTGTGAATTTCACTAAGAATTTTGTTAACAATCTTTCTTTTTCCGTCTATTGATCTCATTTGTATAATAAATATTTTATATTGTCATCTGCATCGTGGTTTATTTTTTGCCATTTTCTTTTATTAAACACATTATAAAGACGGTGTATGGATTTATCCTACTAGTGCTAAGTGTACTGTTCTTTTCTTCTCCATATCTACAAGTTTGAGGGCTAATATAAGTTTAAGCTACGTGGAAAGAGGAGGTGGGGTCCCCTGTGGGCCCGATTTTTTCTCTATGCACCGGGGCACTTGTCCACCTAGCTACGCCACTGATTGAGTGCCAAATCAAATACTCACCCCGAACGTTTCGCTTCAAGTTACATTGAGCGTTTTCAAGGAGTAATTGTCTGAAGTTGTTACATACGATTAAGCTTTGCAGATTGTACCGGTCCGTCTGCTGTTGTTATGGTGTTGCATTTGTTCTTTCTATTGTGCAAACAAACATAACTCACTACATCACTTCTTAAAGAAAGTTTATTTTGGATCAACCGTGGAGAGATGTTAAAGATAGGTAGTATGGTAAGGCATTACCTAGTCCTACACAAATTAAAAAGACTTATCGAGCGCATCAAAGATAGTAGATCAAAATCAATTATCGACCATATCTCTTTTTGAAAGATTTTAAATCAATTATAGACAAAAAGAGGAAATTTTTCTTAAAAACAAGGAAAAACGTTAGAATTAGTCTAAGTGAGACCAATTCTTATGATACCCTAGGAATACTCGTATGTCATTTCGTAAGGTCACCCATCTGTGCAAATTGGATTTGCGAAGTAGTTTTTCACATATATTTCTATAACGATTCGTCGGACAGAAAAAATGGCTATAACCAATTTTATATATGTATATATTTCCTTTATATATTTTTGTGTGAAATTTCTTCGAAATTGGCAGGCTTGAAGAAGTATTCGCCAAGCGCCCAGAATCTACAGTATGCAATAGCATCATATTCGCATAAAACGTGCTCTGCTGTTTCATCATCTTCATGATATAGCCTACATGATGATATACCTATCCGATGCATGTGTTTGTTTAGTTTGCAATGTCCGGTTAGGACTCCTGTAATAATTCTGGGTTGATTTCTACATATAACATTAAAAGAGCCGGCTCTTCTTTGGTAAAGGTCCTTTAATGAATTCTTTGGCTTGTCTGGAGCCTATCATTGAAGTCCATCTGTGATCCATTCTGTTTTGGATCCAGTGTTGTAAGAAATACCGTAAAATGGTTCCGGTTCTATAAGGGGCATGGATGCTTCCTTTAGTTTTCACCCTTGAGGGGGAGTTGCACGGTCCACTATCTTAGATTAAAGATACAAAAAATTGGTTTTTCAAAATAATTCCTCAACAGTTGGTCTTACGACAGAAATGGCTGATACAAATTTGAAGAAGATGAAATTCCCAGATGTGTAACGAGTTACAGTGGCGGAAACGTGAACATTCTTCCAAAAAAATTTATACGTTTAGTACACCTTATACAGGGTGTTTCGTCCATGGCGGTCCATAGGACATGAGGTGATAGTAGTCACCTATAGCCAAACAAAAAACTGTATGGCAAGGGGGCGGCATTTCAACCGATTCGAAGTTACAGGGTGATAAAGAAAATTTGCTAGTCTTTCACAAAATACTCTGTATCTTAAAAATTGCAAGGTCATTTGAAACGCTGATTGTATGTAGAATTTCAAGGATTTTCCAACGACTACTTAACCAACTCCGTGCTCCTCTCCCCTTAAGAGCTATGGTGGTCTAAGCTAAGAATAATTTGTTCCCATACTGACTGAAAACACGTAATTAAAAAAAAATATTGTCTAATTTCGGTTTGACTTGAAATAAGCAATAACTGTTTTTGCGTTAAGCACCTTTTTATAAAAAAAAAGAGGTCAAATTCAATAAAAAGGTAAGAATATCCGATTTTCTTAGTTTAGACCTCCATAACTCCTGCGGGGAGAGGAGTACGGGGCTGTTCGAGAAGTTGTTGGAAAGGCCATGAAGTTCTGCATACAAATAAGCTTTTCAAATGACCGTACTCCTTGCATCTTTTAAGATACTGGGTATTTTGTGAAAGACTAGCAAATTTTCTTAATCACCCTGTACGAGGCACCCTGTATAAAGGGTACGTACTATACGTATAGATTTTTTTGGAAGAATATTCACGTTTCCGCAGCTGTAACTAGTTAGATATGTACCTTCAATCCAAGATGGCGAACTGCGCAGGCCCCCTCCAAGGGTGAAAACTTGAATTTTTCATCGGGGCCCGGAACTAAATAACATATATAAAAATCACAGCTATCCCACTTTTGTAGGGCAAGGGCCTTATTTAGTCCCTATTGACTGGACTATTTCGGCATAACTGAATTCCGTATTACTATTATTTGTACTTTGAAGACATTAAATATTAAAACTGTAATTTTTAAAAAAGGGTAGGTACCTATTTACTTGCAATTTTTTGTTCCTGAAATTTCCAGCATTAGATTAAGTTAATTAAAGGTATGTAAAAAATAAAATACCCATTATTGCATATTTCTTTAATAATAGATAGTTTATTTAAAATTTTATCAAACTTCATGCTTGCATGAGAAAAACTTCTTACCTTGAGATTACACGAGCAAGTACAGCTTGCATTCAGTCAGTACTTCCATACAACTTACTCATGTAATCTAAACTAATGCCTCACCTTTCAGCGAACCTTAGAACATATAATTAAAGGAAGCGAAATATCGTGTAAAACCCCTATCGGTGTGAGGGAAATTCGGGTTTTGGGCGAAGGGGTGGAAAGGCCACAAGAATTAAACCAAGGCTAGCTAAGCTTTAACCAAGCTTTAACCAAGTGAACTTGACATTAGTCAATTGTGTCAATTCAAATTTGTGCCGAGTTTTGTACTTTTTATGATATTTAAATAAAAAACCTTTAATTGTTCGGTTAATTGTGTTAATTTTAAATAAAAACATTTGAAGTGAGAATTTAGTGATTAAACCTTGGACTTAAGTTCATAAAAGGTTGAATATTTCAATAGTGAATTGTGCTGTGTGGTGCTGTTGCAATAATCGGCGAAATAATCCCGGAAAGATGTTTTTCAGGCAAGTTGAATTCTCGAAATTAAATTAGAAAGTTTCTTTTCCGCAAATATGTGCAAAAGAAATGAGAAAAGTATGGGAATACGAAAATATCAAGATAATTGTTCAAAATTATTCTTTGTTTACATTTTTGTTCCCAACTTTTTTTTTTTTTTGTTCAATGCGTCAGTGGCAGCTCACATATTTGTTTCAAAAATATTAAACATTAACTACTTCCATGAGATTAACGAATACATAAACATAATTCTGCCACATAGTTGGAAATGCCCCAATTTTTCGGGCTTATTACTGTTCCTTTAGTTATATGTTCTAACCCCCTGTCTACACTGGCAATTAAAAATTGCTTACCATATTTTATGGTAAAGCCCATTTTGAAAAAAAAATTTTGGTGTGGGCAAATTATGTTATGACATTTCATTTTTGGTTGGCCGATGGCGTTATCAAGACCGAAAAAGAGTGCGATCAGAAGATTGATTGCATTAAAGAATTTGGAGCTCGCCGAGTTAGAAAAGATGAAAAATTAAGAAAACGAATATGCACCTTTATAGTTCCACAAGCACTGAAGATAAACGTCAAATTTATGGTAAGCAATTTTTTTGGCAATATATGGTAGGCAATATGGTATACCATATTATGCATACCATGGATTATTGCCATGACTACACGGTCTACACTGGTAATTCCGTAGCAATAACATATTGTATACCATAATTTATGGCCAGTGTAGACGGGGGTTAAGGAGCGAACTTGCATGCATTAATCATGGCAGCTCAGGTGATAGTAATTTGACATTATACAGTTCTCTAGTTGGCGCAGCGATTTTGAATTAATAAATTTATATCGGGAAAAGCGTGCTGTGGGACTCTTGTTCTAAAATATATAGAAGAAACTACATTAAAATAAAAACGTTAGAAACATCTACAACACCTCCTGAAATTGTTCATGAGAAAACCTGCAAAAAATTCTAAAATTCTTTCCATTGCATTCCCAAAGAAGATACTTGAGCAAATTTTTCCCTATGTTGAGATCTTCGCTCTTTCCCAGAAAGTCATTTACTCACACCTTCCTCTACCTTCCTTTTTTTCTCTTGTTTTTCCGATTCTTCTACTTCCTTGATTGCTTTAATTGTCGCAATACACAAAACTTTACATTTCAACGCCATGAATTTACATGCAAGTGGAGAAGACAAAAAAGCGAACTGTCTTAAGCTGTCAAATTTAAAAAAATTTTGTAAGAGAGGCTTGCATGCAAGCTGAGCTCGCTCGTGTAATTCCTGTGGTAGGGGGCTGGATGGAAGCCCGGAATTATTTAGGGCATAAGGCCCAAGAAACTTTACCAAATTATATAACTTGAGTTATATAGACTAGTACTCGAAACCTCTTTGTAACCACTATAAACCCCTTATAGAGCTTAAATGGAGGATTATATAAAGGTGACATGATTTAGGTAACGTTATATAACTAAAGGTTTTATAAAATGAGTAATAACAATATTCTGGTTACCGTAATATAACTTCTTATATAACCCTTATATAACCTAGGGTGCTCTCGATTAATTTATTTTGGTCATAGAAGTGGTTGCAGTAACGTTTCGGTTACCTTTATAAACTTTGTTTATATGGTGATGATAACGTTTCCACAAACGCTTGGATATTTCTCAGACTGATTACTTTTAGTGATTGAAATGTTAGGGAAATTACTTTTCGTTACCTTTATAAAACAATACAATGCAAATATTTACGACATGGAATTTCGATATTTTTTGTATTGTATTTTTATAATGTAAGGGTTTAATATTTTTACATTTTAGAATTACAATTTTTTGGCATGTACGTGATGAAATTCAGCTGCAATTAAAATTTTACTGTGAATATCATCATAGATACTTCTAAAAAACACAGACCGCTCCAAAAATAAGCAATATTTAATACTTTTAATTAAATATTTAACAATTTAAAATGTTCACTTAGGTGATATTAATTCGTAAAGATAACATTACATAATTTAGAAATGTTATATACCTAAAATGACGTATTTTCTTCATATAAAAATAAAACAGAAGCCATATATCTGCAATTTAAAGAATTGGCTTAACCGACATTTTCTTTTTATCTGTAATGCACAGATGAAAAAATGGCGGCTTGTACGTAAATTAACAAATTACTATTATAAAACTTCAAGTAGTTTTATATAATCTGGCTCTGTTATATAAACTTAACGACGCTTATAAAACTTCTAGAAATATTATATAAACTATAGGACCTACCATGCCTCCAAAATGGTCATAATATGTAACCTTTGGTATGTTATATATCTTATAGTGACAAAAAACAGACGTTAGTGTTCTTATATAACCTTTGGTTGTATTGTGTTAAACAAATAAAAACAGTTTTATAATGGCACCATTCGACACTAATAGTAATTTGATTTTATAACGATCACCGTAGTTACTAAAGCGCCACCAAAAAGTTTTACGATATTTTATAGTGGGTATATGTATTACCGAAAGTTCCCAATATTTATTAAAGTCACCTAAATTACTGAAAGTTGTCGAGTTATATAAGGGTAACCACGTATACCGCAATAAACACTTATTACCAATAAGTTATATAACGTGGTGATGAAAACAATTATAAAACTTTCTTATGTACCTTGTACTAATGGTTACACTAAGTTATATAGACCGGTGGTTGAAACATTTCCATTACCAACTTATAAAACCTTTAGTAACTTACTTCCACGATAACCACTAGTAACCTTAAAAAGCTAGCTCTAATATAACTTCATCACCATTGGTAATATTATAAAACACTTATGTATATAACCACTAAAATTCTTATATAATTGAGTAACCATTATATACCCCTTATAAAACTACCCATCACCTTCAGTCACCAAAAATTGGGAAAAATTGTTATAGGGGGGGGGGGGGCTCGGAATTATTTAGGGGCCTAAGGCCTGCCCTGAATATTATCTTTACCTGCTGCCAGAAACAAAATTTATGTCAATCCAATTCAAACCACATAAAATACAATTCAAATCGGTTACCTAAGATTAGAGCAACATTTTAATCCAATCGCCAATTTGGAAATATGCCAAGAATTTGTATTTGTTCTATTTCCAGATATGGATAATTTCGAAAAAGAAATTATATAACTTCACGAAGTAGATATGTATTAGCATATTGTTGAAGCCTGCTATTAAGTCATATATTACACCACCAAAATAGGTTTTTATAAGGATTAAGTAACATGAAATCAGATTGATGTCAAAAACATATCAATCAAAGAAAACTATTGACATCGACCCCATCGTTTTGAAGGATTTTATTGTAAATGGAAAAAAATCTCTATGTGGATTACGTTACAATCGCACATATACATATATATCCTTGCGTGTTTATCGAAATAAATGAATGCCTATTTATTAGAGCTTTCAAACATCGGAAACATTGTTAATTTGACTTACTTAAGTATAAATAACTACCTATCAATTTCCTCCCCTACATATATAGCAAAGGAACAAACAAACAAACAAACAAACAGGTAAGGAATCGGATTACTATATACGTGTCATTAGCCTCCAGGTGCGTGTCATTTCCTCTTTGCTCTTCCGTGCTCATGGATGGATATAGGAGTAAATTTCGTTTCCCCCTTATAAACAAATTTTGAAGTGTGCCTTATCATAAAATGTAAACAAATAATCAGTGCTACTTGTTATCGTGGAAAAACATCTGCCAGCATCTTCAACGTTCCGATATACTTAAATCCACTTCACTTAGTTAGTTATAGTACAACCACCCACACTTTTTCTCTCCTTCAGATATACATACATACATACGTACATACCTACCGACATAAATATAGAATGGAAATAATAGGTGAACCTAATGAACGCAACAATTTAATCAATTATTATGCTCCACAAGAGTGTGATAGCGCGATACTTGAGGAATTCGATATAGATTTACAGCGAAACATAGAATTTTGCAGGCTGCATAGTAGCTCCAGATAAAAGCCCGGCCACACCAGAATTATTATTTGTGAAGTACCCACTTAAGTAGGGTACGAGAATAAATTTTTCATTCGAAAGTAATTCAATCCAGGGAACGGAAGGAGCGCATTTTATCATCCGTCAGCTCTCCACATCCTTCTTTGAATAAATCGAACCGGAGACCTCGTACGTGATGATAGAATACATGCACAGGGTACAGCCATCATAGCTCTTAGCATATAATAGTCATTCAGACAGGGTGGCTGCTCTGGCTATATTATGGAAGGAATTCAAAGAACTCGCGTGCCACACTCATCGTAATAAAGATGCGGCGACGCGATTTATTATTCTACAACAACAACAAGACAACAACTGAGGGTGGATCCAGAATCCTGGTCCATGTGCGTGAGAGGAGACTATAGTTAGATAGACCGCTTGAACGGAAGTAGCGGCGGGAAAAGTACTACCTACGACGACATAGTGTGATACTTCCTATTCTACCAGATGTTTTGAGAAAAGTTTGTTTTCGTCCCGGTTTGATGAGAGACACACACCTGAAATACTTACATACTTACAAGTATAGTAGTTATGTACATACATATGTAATTACATGAGTCGCTCGAGCAGATGTTTGTTAATTTTGTGGTTTTGTTTGTAAACAAGATCATCGTCATCCTAATCTAATAAAATGCTTGAGCTTAATATAGAGCGATTTTTTTTTCTTATAATTTTTTTTTATAACAAACTTACAAGGACGACGACGACAGATATATAAAAATTTAAAGACACCACACCGAGTAGACTTGAGCGACATCGACAAAGTATTTCTTTCGGAAAATTCATCCTGCTTCCCTATTCCTGTGTTCGTCCATTTAATTCATAAATAATTCTCTAATGTTAATTTTCAATCTCCTTTTTGGGAGGATAAGGTTTTCACATAGCCTCTTCACCACCTGAATCTTCTACTTTGGTGTCTTGAATCGTTTTTTAGCCCGCGCTACTTAAGTATAATACGAGGTGTGGCAGAAAAGTAATGAGACTGATTTTTATTTACCAAGGTTTTTATTTTATTTCAACCATCAAAATAGTTCCCTTGGGCAGCTACACACCGATGGAGACGTTGTTCCCACTGTTGGTAGCAGCGTTGGAAGTCTTCAACCGGTATGGTCTTCAGCATGTCCGTCACACTCTTTTGGATGTTTTCTAAAGTCCTCAAATGACGACCTTTGAGGACATTTTTAAGTTTAGGAAAAAGTCACAGTGACTGTGGTCAGGTGAATAGGGGGGCTATGGAACCACAGGAATGCCTTTTGAGGTCAAAAATTCTGTTATGACGAGGGCAGTGTGACATGAAGCGTTGTCATGATAGAGCATCCATTTGTCTGCAATGTCTGGTCTCACGCGAATGACCCTTTTTGTGAGTCTTTCAAGGTCGTCTGTTCAAATTTAATTGTGCACTCAACATTATTAACGTTAAACGACGGTCTGATCTCACAAGAGTGTTCACACGTTCGATGTTTTCGTCGGTTTTCGAAGTTTCAGGCCTCCCTGATCTGTGTTCATCTTCAACATGTTCTCTGCCTTCCAAAAATGATTTGTGCCAGCGAAAAACTTGAGCTCGATATAAAGAATGTTCCCCATGGGCCTGTTTTAACTTTTCAAACGTCACACTTGCCGATTCTCCAAGCTTAACATAAAATTTAATGGCACAACGTTGCTCCAAATTCCGCTGTTCCATTTTGCGTGACGCACAACCAAAACACAACTTCACTAATAGCAGTCACAAAAATTACGTCGTTAACGGAAGGAGTGGAAACTCGCACTGAGCTATGGCAGTACCCTCTTACACGTGCTCTATCAAGGACAACAGCGCAGGGTTGCCAGATCGCTTACAGTGTTGCCAGTCTCATTACTTTTCTGCCACACTAACTTGATGCCTCTGCTCACGATAAAAGTGTCCACAAAAGGCATAAATATAAATCTTCAATTAAATCAACTTCCATTTGTTAATTTTTTGTGCTTTTACCACTTTTTAAAATTGAAAACATTAAATGTCAAAATAATTACCCTTACGGAATGTGACGTCTGTTTTAGGGCAAAATTTTCAATTATCCGTAAGTAAACTTCAGTCTCGTTCAAATTCTTAAAGCTATTTACGTCTATTGTGGCTCAGCCTTATAATTGCAAGTCATTAAGTGCAAAGTTCTTATGCAGTGAAAATGGAAATGAGCCAAAAAGTACGTCGCAAATTAATTCTTCCACACATATGGAAAATTCGAATATGTCTCAAAAGGGCTTAGCCAAAAATTTTGAAAATCCCGAAGACGACCATGTTCTCAGTAAATTTCGGGAATTTTGTAGTGTCCAGAGAAAGTCCTGGTCAGGAAAGAAATCAGATTCGATAGACCAAAGATTGGTGAAAGAAGTGGTAGACAACTTTAAACGAAATCCCAACGTCTTTTAGGGATATGGCTGATAAGGCTGGAACATGAATTAAAAGAAGATAAGGCCTACGAAGTTTCCATATTCCGAAAACACCGATCAGAACATAAGAAAAGAACCAAGCTTCATTATGAATTATGAAACTTATACGTGACAACGAACTTCAAACATCAAAATCATCAATCTTTCGTGAAAACAGGCACAATCAACACGGATGTATACGTTAAGGATTATGGGAATAAGCGTCTACGCTTCTGGGGAGAAGTATCTACTGCCATTCTTTAGAACGGATGATGCCTCAGCTTTCTTTTGACCGGACTTAGCAATTTGCCACTACGACAGAAAAGCGCGAGATTTCTACGATGGCTAACCCATACCTGTATAGTACCAAAAGTAACGAATCCTCCAAATTGTCCGGAACCAAATTAGATTAGATTTGTGGAGGAATGGGGTGGTGAAGTCTGTTAATGAAGTCTAGAACCATTCCGAGACTTAGATTTTATACGTAGTTTGTGGTAGAGGAAAACAATATTGGAGGTGGAGTAAACTCCACGTGGCCAATGCTTTGCAGATTCAGAGCAGGTGCTCCGAAGTTTCCTGAGCATCCTCACAGAAGCGGCAGGATGTAGTCCCAGGCAAGCCCATCTTGTGTAGGTGATACCTCAATGGGCAATGGCCTGTGAAGAGCTCTGTGATCATTTTGAGCTATGTTCTCCTAAGAAGTAGGAGTTCTTTCGTTTTTCCACCAGAGATATCGATAAACTTCTTTGCCTAACGAAGTCCCTGTAGCCTTTCCAAATAGATGGATTTTCGATTGTTCTTCCAACTATTTAAGTTAGCTCTGAGGTAACTCTTTGAAGTGCGAAATGGAGTTTCCGCTCCTCTTTTGTCAAGGCCGTCAGCAATTTCATTGTCTTTATGACCCTCATGTCCATCAGGTACCCACATGAGAAAGATCTTGTTTCTCCTTGATAGATTTTTAAGGGTTTGCAGACATTTCCAGACAATACTTGACTTGATAGTGTAGCACTTTAAACCCTTGGGGGTAGCTTGACTGTCCAAGAAGATATAGATAGATGAGCCATTAATGGCTCTCGAAATGCAAGTATTGGCGCATTCGCCTATGGCTAATAGCGCAGCCTGGAATACGTTGATGGTAGAGCTCAGGGCCTTTGATATGTGGCATCTTGGGCCATATACACCCAGTCCGATTTCACAATTTCTTTTAGATCTGTCTGTATACCAAAACATTGATCTTGTTGGAAGGACGATTTAGTGGAGCGCCATTGTTGTCGGTCTCCCAAGACCACATCACAGGTTCTTACAAAATCCACCTTGGGTGTGATTATATCAGATATTTTTGTCATTTGCTCGAAGCATATCTATTTTAGGATCATTAAATGACCAAGCAGATCGCCTAACTTTATCTGTTTCTTCTTTTGCACTCTAATCGCACTGGACAGCGCTTCCTTTTTCACCTGCAAATGCAGAGGTGGAAGGTTTAGTAAGGCTTCCATGGTTGCTGTAGGACATGTTCTCATGGCACTAGTCGTTCCTAAATAGGCAAGCTGCTGGCTTTTTTAAGCACAGCCTCGGTTTTCTTTTGATTAGTTTTTGGTCACCATGCCTAAAAACTGTGTTGTATATTCAGCACATCATTTTTAGTTGCAGCCCCCATGTTCTGCCAATGAAGCAACGAGACGTATAGAGAGATATCATACCGCTCTAGTCCTGAAATAAAGCCAATCGAAAAATATTGGGCTAATATTAAAACAAAATTTAAGAAAAAATAAACAAAGAAACACCCTTCTAACAAATACACTTTTAAGGGGCAGTATAAAAGAGCGTTCGATACTGTCTCTGTACAAAATTTAATTTAAAGCCAAAAGTATACCAATTTTCTAGCACGTAGGAATTATGTCATGCCAGTTGTGTATAACGCAAATGACTAAGTAATAGTTTAATTAAAATTACTTGGTAACAAACGATGTTTATTGTTGGTTTCATCATTCATAGGTGGTCGGTTTTTTTCTCAATCAGACCTCATACAGTAAAGCCAATGAAATAATATATACCTACGTTTTCATAGCCTACACACCCCTTTACAAAACATTAATCCGTTCAGATTATGTAGCCTTAAATTAACAATTTATAATATTCTAGACAATGAGATTTATACCGGAGACAGACTTGGGGTATCGATATTGAGATATTGTAATTATGTCATATTGAAATGTAGAATTTCAGAGACACACACTTGCGGTTTACCATACTGAGGAATTAATTATATAACTGACATTTGATTTGTCATTTGATTTGTCATTTGACTTGAGAGGAAGCCATTGAACCATTTTTCTGGCTTATCACGGACTCCGAGCTCTAGGGAGGCGATCGCCCCGATCGCCCCACCCCCTCCTTGTATCCGCCACTGACTCCAACAGCCCCTCAACCCATTTACATCGATGGAGAAGATATCTCGAGATCGCCATCTCTTAACATCATAGGCATTGAAATATCCAATAATCTTAGTTGGCCCGATCATATTTTTGGTATTGCCAAAAATGCGATGAAATGCCTGCGCTTCTTACAAAGATCTAAGAAATATTTTACTCCATAAGACTGGCGCAAATCTACAAGTCTCATATCAGGCCTCGATTTGAATATAATTCCCATATTTGGGTAGGGTCTAAAAGAAGGTGTTACGTCTTATTAGCGATGACATATCAATAACAATCTATCTCTTTTATCGCTACTTCTATGATTATTGCTCTGATGAAAACTCTAGCCTGATCCCTTGTAGACTTCTTCCTATGTGCACCACACGAGCTGTAATCCTTGAAGTAAAATTTTGCCGTACTTCGTCACCTCCTTGACTCAACCCAATAACCCCCTACCTACCCCTTCTTCCTTTCCTACCAAGGCTGTGCTACGACATCATAGGATATACCCTGAGCCTTGGTACCCTCATAAAAAAAAACAATCATTATCTTCGAAATACTGTGTAGTAATACAATAAAATTTAATAATAAACTTGAACCACAGGTTCAGCCTAGGGGTCTACAGATCCTGTGGCCCTGTGTAGGTAATATCAAATAGAAGAAGTTAAGTTATAAAAGACAGAAGGACAGTGTATGAAATTAACTTAAAGGCACCACGTTTTTTTAGGGTTTTCTGAAAATAGATTCTGTGTAGGAGCTGGTCGAAAAAGGATCTTTCAACCCCCAGAGTGACCTTCTTTGAAGCGCCCTTATACCTTTTTCGGCCATATAACTCTCCAAGATTGACAAAATTATCAATAACAGTAGGGGGATCCACCAATTTCCTTTACAATAGCCCGGTTTGAATAATTGCTGCGCATTAAGACCTCAATAATTTTCTTCTCTTCTTCTGCCCATATCGAACAGCTATAAAAAAGTAGATAAATTTGCCAAACGTGATCAAAGTAGAGAAATTTCCTATGTTGAATTTCTGGATGCAACAATACTAGTTTACATAAAATTCCCCCAAGCAGGGAAGAGCGTTTTCGAAAGTGATGAACATTTTCTACTGGGGTGAGATTTAGCAATGGAATTAAATATTCAAAAATAAGTAGAAATGAACTCCTATTAAATTTCTTTTTTGAGGCCATTCCCTTTAACTCGTACACTAATTTGTCTATTTCTTTTTTAATATTTTCGACACTCTGGTAGACCCACTTTTCGTCATCACAGCGAGCTGAAATTTGGCACACAGGTTCATGTCGCGTGACAATTGAATCTATCAAAATTTGAGCCGGAAATTTCCATGGAAAACCTGGAAAATCAGGAAAAATCATTTGAAAATTTGGTACAAATTTGATTAATGATAAATCTGTTTCAGAAAAAATGCAGAATTTTCCAATTTTTCTGGAAAATTTTCCGAAAATTTCTGGTTTTTTCCGACTTTTTCGGAAAATTTTCCAACAAAAAAGTTTTATAAGCTATGCGGAATCTTTTTTTTTCCGTCCTACTGGCATCAATACTTTCTCTTCAACAATCATGAAAACTTGCATGAAAAATCGAGGAAAATTCATAGTAATAGGAAAAGTCTGTGGAAAACATTGCAAATCGGAAAAATTCATGTTATATGGGATCAAGTTGGAATACAGCTAAAAAGCACTGTTTAAAACATAATTTGAATTTCAGAAAACCGTTGCAGTACTTCAACGATTTGATACTCGAAAAATTTTTGTTTTCGGATCGGCACCAAACAAGACTTAAAAACTGTTTTAAAATATCTCCATGCAGCACGTAATAACAATTTAGTTAACGTTAAAAAGGCAGAAAATAAAATAATAAAAAAACGAGTTTTCAAACAAAACTGAGGCCAAGCCGTATGGAAAAGTAGAAAATAAACTTTTCTTCACACACAGAGGTGGACTCAGATTTTATTCGCTGACAATCACCGATTTATTTCAGTATGATCAATCAGAGGTAATAAGTGATTTGATTCATGAAGAGAAAGAGTATTCAAGAGAAATGTCCCAATCAAAAAATCTGAGTCCACCTCTGTGTGTGAAGAAAAGTTTCTTTTCTACTTTTTCATGCGGCTTGGCCTCAGTTTTGTTTGAAAACTCGTTTTTTACTTATTTTATATATATGTACATCCTTTTTCTGAAAAATGGAAATGATTAATTTTGCTTTTATATATAGGACACATTTTCAAATATAATATAGAATAAGAATTGCTGTACAATTACCATAGAAGTAGTAAAAGGAATTCTTACTTTTGCTTTTACTATTTCCATTTCTTGTTTCTCCCAACCCAGTTCATATTTTGGCATCTTTCTTAAAATTATACACTTCAAATCCAAAATCAAATCTAATTTTCTTTATGAGACTTAATTAGGTAGCTGTGCATCAATACTTAGCGACCAAAACCTTTTATTTCATGAATTTAATTTAATGTTGTTACTTACGCCTACCTACATACAAAATGTCCTAAATACTTTGGCTTACCTTCTTTCACAAAACCACTTGATTATTTATGTATATGTAGATATATCCAGAGCTCCACTACCAAAATTACTTATTATGTATAAAAGCTTGAATCTTTTACGATGTTCAACACAACAATAATAATAATCAGCCCCAGCAAAATGCCCCTTTACCTCATTTTCACAAATTGCTTGTTCTGCGTGAATCTTCGCATAAAATTATCTCGGAAATTTGAAGCGCAACCTTTGAAATTATTAAAAATTACCCAAGGGAACTAATTTACCCAGCAGCGAATTATAATAATAAAAAAAAAACAAAAACACAAGATTTACCCTCTTGAACCTTCTCGTTGACCAAATTTCTGTTGTATCGAAGTGAACTAAACTAATTTTCGGGTCTTTGCACTATTTCTATTGTTGTCAATGGAAAAACGCAGGAATTGTCCGTTTTTATTTTGGGTATTTTCCCAAACAATTGTCGTACGTACCTACTACAGAAGAGGAAAGTGCGACCACTGGTCTGGTCGTCTGGAGGAAAAAGTAGTTTCAAGAGAAGAGTTCATCGCCGCGGTACATTGAAGGCGAAAATTGTAGTAATCATCGGGCTATGATTAATGTGCCGTCGCGGTGTTTAGGCAAACGTCGTCGTTAACTTTATAGGTACTGTGCTCCCAATGAATTCGTATAATGAGAGAAAGAATGTGAATTTCGGGTGTTTTTGACGCTAAACAATGACGATAATGTGAAACCCATGAACGCCAATTAAACCTGTTTCAGGTGCAGATAAGTACATGTATGTAGTATTTATGTACGTAGAAGACTTCCGTTGTTTGTTACATGTTTGTTTGACAACTTTTTAAATGGACTTGGAAGAAACCATTAACAGTGTTCTTTTAGAATGAATGAGTTATTTTTAGTGTTCTGACTGAGATAGTGTACCTTAATCGTATTTCAAATCGTAGTTAAGATTTATCAGCTTATCAATTTTTTTGCAGAGTTAAAGGAAGACTTCTTCAGGCTCTCTAAATCTAATCTTTTCATCCGATAAGTTGAAAAAACAGCTTTAAGAGAAATTACGAATTTTACTGTAATTCTGAACTACTACACTACCAAAATGACACATGTTATAGGAGCTTATTTGATTGATTGACAGAGACAACTGTCACTTTGAATATTTCTCATTTTACTTTTTCGTAAGAAGTTGTAAAAGTGATTCGAACAACTTTGATAATTGTATCCCCACCCCACCACATAAGTAAGGAAAATATCAGGAATTTACGATAAAGAATGTAGAGGACCAGACCTAATATCCGACCTAATGACATGCGTATTTGACATTTTAGCTCATAAGCTACTGCCGTATTACATTCTGTTAGCTAATTGGATGCATTCATATGCTTTGCATAAAATGTTTGTGGACAACCAGGATAACAGATAAGATCGTACCTTCATTCCACCTTAATCTTGAAATTTGGCAGAGGCTTGTAAATAAATACGTTTTTAGGAGCTCCAAACAAGGCAAGCTGATTTGTTTTTCAATCTGGTGAATATTTCTTTAAGTGCAGACTATGCAGAGTCCCGAAAATGAATGACAAGGCGACCATAAAATATTTATCATGAATCGGTTAAGGCAGGATAAACGCATACGATTTTTTCATCCATATCAGCCGCTGATTCCTATCAGGATAGATATTCCATATTTTTAATGAAATCATTTTTTTTAATTGTATATACATACAGTATAATTAAGCAACCATGCTGTAACAGCCCTAGAGCCGAGACCCTTCTTTTTTTTGCGCATCTACAAGTTTCTAGGTCTACATAAAGCTATTAATGTTTCCTATGAACATGCTACTTTATGAACAACCAATTACTGAGGCTATAACACTTCCGCCTGGTTCTGATCCCAAAAGAAACTAGATTAGAGCCAAATCTGACAATCTCGATAATGAAGCGCACTCAAAACCCTCTCTGAAACAAAACAAGTCACTAATATCGTCCAATTTTCCTCTTTTCTTCCAAAGCTCACTGAAGGAATTCAAACGCCCTTTCGTTTTTTTTTTCAAACACCAACATACCTGTGAGCGTAACATGCAAATAGTATAATTTCCCTATGCCCAAATACCAAGATTCAGTTCGTAGGGAAGGTTAAGACTAAAACCTCAATTGACCAGCCAATGACTGCCATGAAATAATTAACCTACCATTTGTCATCGTCTTAGCCTCTTGTTCCAGATCTTACCTTGCATCTTCGACGAGCATTACACAAAATTATTGTCTCCTGTGTCTTTCGGTGAAGAGTGCTAATCTTTTCGTTGGATTTATTATGACCGCATAATAATCCATAAACATGTTGAGGTCATATGAATGTAGAAAGAGTTGTATTAAAAATTTTCATGGTGACCAGTATAGGGACATCATTCAGATATGACAATATCTTCATTTATCTGTGACATGGACCAAAAAATATAGAGTATCTCACCTCCATCACAACACACTCTGATAGAATAGCAATTACCAAAACTCTCGGTTAGTTATATTAGTGAATATTGTGTCCTACTTCTATTAAATAAGCCTAAACGAATATTTACACTTGCTCCTCTCAAGTTATACGGCTAATTATATCTCCTGCACATACCCTTTCTAATTTTAAAAATGAAAAGAAGTACATCAAGGTGTATTCTTTGGATGGAACTCATACATTTGAAAGCGTCTAGCATCATTCTTACTGGTGTGAATCTTAGTATTATGCGTATAGCTCAATTTTGAAGCTTTTGAATTTTTTCTAACTTTGACTTTGTGGACCAGAAATAGTATTGAAGAGCAATAGATTCTCAAAATATGGTTTTATTAAAGCATTATAAGTATATTTTGATTGCTCTTAAGGCTGAATGGCAGAAAATAAAAGTCTCAATTCCGCGCTTTCAAAATTTTGACTCTGCAATAGTAGCGTAATACCCTAGACACACAGCACGAATTAATGAATCATTAGTACTGAATAGTTAGTTAAAATGCTGTGTGTCACATAGTATACGTCATTATGGCTCGAAAACTAGATGATAATGAAGTACACTAATGAAGTGTTTTCTTCCTTCATTATAGCTATAATGAGGAAAAGTGTGCTAAATTTGGCATGTAATTTAAATATGGAGCTCAGCTGTGCTTCTGCCGATTTGAAAAATAAGAAGAAGAAATGCAAAGCACAAAGTAATTATGTCAAAATAATTTTTAATAAAATGTTTTTTTTCATTTTTCAATCATTAAATGAAATAAAATAAAAATAAATAAAACTGAAAATTAATAAAAACAAAGTTTACGCGCTGATTCCATCCATATTGCTTCTTCAATGCCGTCATTAAATCAAAACCAGTTTGACTATTCAATTTAATTAAAGAAATGGCTGTGTGTCTGCAGTTTATAATGAAACATTATAGACTAATGAGTGGTTAGTTATTTCTTCATTAAGAGCGCTGTGTGTCTAGGGCATAAGCTTTCGTTCTAATCACAATAGAAATGCCTACCAATAATGCCTATAAAGTTACTATTCAAAATTATGCACATATATACAAAATCGAGTATTTGCTTGGACTATAAATCCTGTTGTCACCACAAAAAGCTTATGAGAATTAAAATGAATAAATCGTTCACTTTTTAGCACGATAAAGGTTGACAAATTGATTTTTAAAAATAAACAACTTACGGGATTTATCCGGTTTTTGGGCTACTGAATAAAATTAACGCAATCTTCATTCTTGTGTTAAAATAAAACGTGTAGCAATAAATTTTATTTAAGTTACAGGAGTCTCAATATTAAATATTAAAGTAATTATAACATGAGAAATATTAACAAATTTGGAAAACATGCCCCGATACATTGCCTTCTTTATTACAGGCCGTGGCACTAAAACTTTTCTTTACTTGCATATGTATGAGAAACGTGCTGTTTGAAAGCTTTTAGCATTGCGCATTATGGAAAAACAAACACTCTTCATGTTTAAAAATTTATGTAAAATGAACAATGCTTCTGGTGATGATAATTCTAACGCATATTAATAGGTCAAAATGTTTACTTTTAGGGAAAACAACGGAATTGTAATTATTTGAACAAAATTACGAAGTGTTTCTGCATTTTCCTAAATTCTACCCAATTCGCTGTGAAATGAGAGTAAAACTTTCGCTCAAGACGAAAGTTAGTTTTAACTTGAAGTCTGTTTCCCCTGCAAATCATGAATATAGTTTTCTAATGAATGACAACATCAAATGCATAGTAATTAAACCATAGAGAAGCAATATGTTTTCTCTATGATTAAACTTATCAATTAATTAAATAATAATTAATAATTACATTTCATTTGTTTGTTAGACTTTATAAAACCATTCATTTTAAGTTCGTGACCATCAAATTGACATTCTCTAATTTTGAAAAATAAAACAGAATTTTCGAATTGCAGCGAAAGCTTTTTTTTTCTTTCTCTTTTCGCTTCTAAGCAATTTTTCAAAATTACAGCATGACATATTGGAGGTAAAAAAAAGTGAAAATTATTGTCTTGTGAAGTCCAACATACAAATGTGATGCAATTGAAAGAAATTAAATTATTATATTAAAATCATACGTTTAATTATTATGTAGGTATTTAAATTATTCATTCAATAGAAAATCATATTCGTGATTTTCAGGGGAAAGAGACTTCAAACTTAAAAAAGAACGTTCGTCTTGAGCGAAAGCTACTCTCATTACACAGCGAATTGGGTTGAGTTTAATAAAATGCAGAAACTCTTCGTAATTTTTTTAAAATAATTTCAATTACGTTTCTTCCCCTAAAAGTAAACATTTTGACCTATAAATAGGCGTTAGAATTATCGTCACCACGAACGTTGTTTATTTTAAATAAATTTTTAAACATGAAACGTGTTTGTTTTTCCATAATGCGCAATGCTAAAAGCTTTCAAACAGCACGTTTCTCATAAAGAAAAGTTTTTGCGCCACGGTCTATAATAAAGAAGGCAATATCCGATAGCATTTACAAATATTTGGAAAACCTAATGTACGAAAAATAATAAAAATTTGTGCATATACATAAAAAAGTTTTAAAGGGTGGGAGAAAACAAAAAACACGGTTTTTTGAGGTTTTTTTGATTTTTAAAAACAAAAGCGCAACATCTTTTTCAACAATCTTGGCCTGGTATCATTTGAACTGAAGAGTTTCTAATATTTTGCCGAAGGTTTCAAATCAATATCGTAACAAATATGGAAAATAAGAAGTTGGAAAAAAAATACTTACAAATTTATCCAACTTCTCCTAAAATACGCGCCTTTTTTTTCCAATTTTTTTACAAATATAATTAATATGTCTATTAAAGCTTAATTTTCTGTCAATAATAACCCCTAGATACTTAATTTCACTAACACACTCAATTTTATCACTATCAATTTCTAAGTCGTCATTATACGCACTATTTATAGCTATAAATTTAGTTTTTTTAACATTTAATTTCAGTTTATTCTTTCTAGGTCATTCACTTAATTCATTTAAGTTCATTAATAAATCATTAATGATTCCTTTTACATCTTTACCAGTCAGAAACACTAATGCATCATTAACAAAGAGTTTAAATTTTGAATGCCTCAACGCACTCTCAATGTCATTTATATTATATCAAGAACAATAATGTCCGCAGCACTGATCCCTGTGGTATCCCCAATTTTATTTCAACTGCTTCGGAAGGCATGTCATTCACACTTGTTCTCTGTCTTCTTTCCGCTAAATAACTCCGAAAGTAACTGTACTCCTTGCCCTGTATACCATATTTTTCAAGTTTTGATAGAAGAATTTGTCTGTTTTTAGTCTCTAACGCTCTCTTAAAATCTACGAACACTGCTAGAATAGCGTTATCTTCCTCCATTTCTTCTTTCGATTACATCACTGCCCAATTTATTGCTGTCTCGCAATTGTGTTGCTTTCTAAGCCCCGATTTTTCTTTAGCTATAAGACAATTTTCCTTTAGATATTTTTCTAGTTTGTTTTGTATTCCTTTTTCTAAAATCTAGTGGTATATATTAACTGGCCTGAATTCTTCACATTCCTTCGTATTTTTTGCCTTATGAATTCGTATTACTACTGATTCCCCTCATGCGTCGGGAAGTTTTCCATTTATTCACGATTCATTAATGATACGAGTCAGTTCAATTACGGTGACTAGTTAATTGAGCCCAGGCTCTAGCGATACACCCCACCTTTTCCCTAATATCAGTGCTGTACAGTAACGCGCCCATGATTTGGCTTTGGGGGAGGGGGGGGGGACCATAGGTGTGCTAGGACTGCTATTGTAGATTAAAAGGTTTTATTTTATTTTATCGGACTTTGTAATAATATATAGACCGCATTTTATACGTAATTTTGAAATTATGTTCAGAAAACAGACATTCTGGAGGGGGACCGGTCCCGTTCGTCCCCCTCTCGGTGCGCCCCTGGTAAGGCAAAGTTTTAAACCGACTTTTTTTATATGTTCATCAACAAACCTCTCCGGAACTTTCAGGAACAATAAAATTGAAGATGTTTTGGAAGCTTATGAAGTCAGTATATGATGCTCTATCAGTAATCTTCCGCTTTTTCTTCAGATACAGAGGTTTGAGTTTGCGTGACCTTCAAAGTGAAGCTGTCAGTGTTGTGCATATGACACCACTGTCTAGCGATTCTCTGACTACCGCTCAAATACATTGTTATCACCCAATATGTTAACATAGGAATTATAAAAGCCTCGCTTTTCCAAATAAAAACAGTGCTATATTCCACCAAGGAACGTTGTTGTTTTGGGTCCTTACCACGGTCGAAAACTTCTCCACAGCACGCCTCTTAGTTCCATTCCGTAAGTGGTCAACTAAGTTTACCTCGCATTTATGTTCACGTTCATGTTCAGTTATGACATAGTGGTCAATATGTAAAAGAAGCTCCAAACGCACCGTCTATTGCAATCAACTCTTATAAAGTATGACGTTTTTGGGTTGGTCAACAGCGCCCATAATCTTAACACACAAGGCCTGGTGTGCGGATTTCGTGTTTAATTATACATATATGGAACCATGCCAGTTAGTTCGCTTTGGAATTCTATATTCAACCTTGCAATTCAGTCAACTCAAACACGGAGCTCTTCTCTACGGTGATTCTAATAAAATTTCACCCGTAATACCTACATAGAAGTTAGAAGCAATCAAGATTGCAAGTCATCAAAGCATAGACTCCTTGCCTTGCACTGATTACAAACATTGCCTTTTTTCAAAAATTCAAGATCTGATTCAGAACTGATCCTCTCTGTTGAAATAATGTGGTTCAAAAGCTACGAACCGAACTATGTGATTAGTATCAACACCATATCAATCCAAAATATTTCTAGCATAAGGAAGAATAACAGAGTCGTATACCGAAGGTAGGCCAACCATAATAATGATAATGATGATTTCTCGAAAATAAATGCCGAACAAATAAAAATTTCTTTGCACTAGAACGTACTAATTATACTAAACTTCATCAAAAAGGCAAAATTACTCATATTACTTTATTAAGCCTGCTAGTATCAATGCACTCCTTATGTTTTCATGCACCTGCTCGTTCTACTCTTTCTAAGATAAAAAAAAAATGGAAAAAAAAGCAACTCACCCACAAAATATTAAACCCAACGAAGTGGAAAATCTGTCCAGAATCAAAACAGAAACAGTGAAAAGAATCCTATTTGTATCCAAACTTCCGCAAAACCGGAAATACTTCAAGCGGTTAATTGCCAAAAACATTTCTTATATGTAGTGAGTAGCCTGCTTAACAGCGTGGATCCTGATAACACTTCCGTGGCCAATTTCCAGTTCAGCGTGTGCGACCAACTTAAAATCAAGTCGAAGTGGAAGACAAAACAATAAAACTGCCTCATTGTGTCCAACCGATTGTAACGAAAATTATCTCCGATAATACCCAGAGCCACCTGTTCGCTATGCTGCTGTACTTAAATCTGCGGTCATTTCGGGTCGTTCGTAGTCTTCCTCCTTGGTGGTCTGTGCTGTGTGTGTGTGATCAGAAGAGCCTTACGACCGCAGTTCCTGGCTAATCAACCAAAAATAAAGTTGTCCGAGACACTGATGACGATCAATTCCCAAATTCACCTGGTGAAATCGATATCGTCGATCTCAACTCGTTCAATGTGTGAGTTATTGATCCAGTGACTGTTGGTCCAGAGACATCTTTTAATTAAGTACATGAAAATTTAGTGACGATCGAAATTGATCTTCCCCCCCCCCCCCCTATCCACCCTCCTCACCAAGTCTGTAGACAAGATGTTTCGTGTGTCTGATTTTTTTGGATGTTATTGTCACGGCCGGCGCGGCACAGCTATTGTTCTCGTAATGAAGTTTTTATTCATGTCAACCCATTGGCCCGGCATCGGATGGCGGTTTCTCTAATTTATCCAATTCCATTCAAATAGCGACTTCTAACTTAAATAAAACGAAATGAATTTGTACTTAAGTTTCAATAAATTAATTAATTTTGGACTTGCATGAAATCGTAAACAATTGCTTGGTCCGTAAGTTGGACTCCGTACTTGAAGCGGAAAATTGCTTACCATTGCCCGCATTATGTTGAAAACATTTCAATTTGTCAAAGAAAAATACCTGAGAAAATTCCATTTTTCAGCAAAAGAAAGGAAAAAATTATTTTCTTCTTCTTTTTTCTTTCGGCACACGCATTTCACAAATCTCTCTGGCAAATAGCCACAATTCAATTTGAGAAACCTATTATAGGCCCATAATCCTTTAGATCTTATCCTTTGTTTGTGAGCATTGTTTTGCCGGCGAATTGTCCAGCTTCTATTCAACTGTCGACGATAAAGAGTTGTTGAGGGATCAATCATTCCGGAAACATATAGGTAGCGTGGATTAAACAAAGGATTATAGCATTTTGGGATTATCCCGTTTTAAAAGGGATTCCTTATGGCTGTATATTTTTCCTGTCCTCGAATATGTACTCTTTTCAGATTTCTTTTATGTCGCAGAGTTTTACTTTATTCTCTGTGATTTGAGATGAAATATTGACAACTTAAGGTAGTTCATACTCATAGTGATTATAGTCCTTAGAAATGTGAATAAGCAGGACAGATGCATAAGCATAATATTTTTATGGTTAGTTCAAGCAATAATTCATAGGTGGAAATCATAAACGTTTTGGTAATTCTTATTAAACTACATTGGACTAATCAAAAGCCATTAACAAATAATTCATATTTCACACCTATCATACCTGGCGGAGACTGTTCAAGAACATTTTTTTTGTTTACTTGTGGAAGCTGTGGACAACAAGAGTTGATGCATATTTGCACCACTGGTTGTAAGCGAAATCATAACAAATTTTAAATTTCCAGGAAAATTTCTTTTTGATTGAAATGACATTTTAGCGGTTATGGCAGTTATTGAGGCATTTTGAATGTATTACATCTGCTACATTTGTGGAAAATGTGCTTCTTACATTGACGGCAATGTAAACATTTCTCATGGATATAATAGGGTCTTTCGGCAAACACTGTCTCAGTGAGACAACTGAGACAAAACTTTGAGCAACCGTCTCAGTTGTCTCAGTTCAAACCAATCAGCTGATTTACCAATTTTGACCACAGAATTGGATAGTAATAATTTGAGGAAGGTGTTGTTAGTTTATTCAAATGGCTCACTAAACTTTAATTAGCAATTAAAATTACAAAATAACGAAACTGAGTCAACTGAGACAAGAATATTCAGTATTAATTAGGTGCTTTCGGCAAGCACATTCTCAGTGAGACAAGTGAGATATTCTCAGTTGGCTCACTGAGACTGCACTTTCGGTGAACTGTCTTACTTCCATATTGAGCTATAAAATTCGAACGCAACCACTGAGCAACTGAGACAAGTGAAACTGAATTTTCTTGTCTCAAATGACTCAGTTTCGTTATTTTGTGATTTTAATTACTAATTAAAGTTTAGTGAGCTTTTGAATGAACTAACAACACTTCTCAATTTCTTACTATCCATTTTCTGTGGTCAAAATTATTTAAATGTCAAAATTGGCAAATCAGCTGATTGGTTTGAACTGAGACAACTGAGACGGTTGCTCAAAGTTTTGTCTCAGTTGTCTTACTTAGACAGTGCTTACCGAAAGCCCCTATTGTCTCAGTTGCTCAGTGGTTGCGTTCGAATTTTGTAGCTCAATATGAAACTAAGATAGTTCACCGAAAGTGCAGTCTCAGTGAGCCAACTGAGAATATCTCACTTGTCTCACTGAGAATGTACTTGCCAAAAGTGCCTTATGATCGATGTGATCAGTGTGAAAGACAGTTAGTGCAGATCTTGTAGCATCTTAAACTGACATAATTCTATCTAATTCTATCACATATAAACATAGAAGTCAATCTGATACATAACTGTTGATTTTTTCGCTCTTATGTTTTTGTCTTAAGTATAATTTTCTTCCATGTACTCTGCATTACCATATCGATTCATATGCGTAATAATGCATTGTCGAACAAATGTACAACGTCCATTATTCAATTTTAATCATATAGAATATGTGTTACTTTTCGACCGTTGTTATTTGTTGCCTTTGTTTTGATCGTAACATTTAACATTTGTTTCATCTAACTTATCATTACGATGTCATTCATTGTGTCGAATGTATAATCTATTTCGCTCGACTAGCTTCATTTCCCATTCGATTTTCGCGAACAGTGCCAGTAGCAAAATATCCCAATGAAGACAATTATTATTAGAACCATATTTTTTGGCTTAAAGCTTAATGCTGATCTACCTCCAAAGAGGCTGTGGCAGAATATTCGTCACTTGGGTGTATATGGACGCGACTCTCCCAAAGTAAGTTACGATCCAAATGAACTGAATGAGTTTTTTTCCATAGGTTCTGCGGTTTCAGGCAATGCGTGTTAATGATTCTACTGAAAACTATCCAGTAGTGGGCTTCGTCTTCCGTTGCATTGATGAGAACGAAGTTTTTTCTGGGTATGAATGCAATCAAATCTGATGCAACAGGACCAGATGGATTGCCTCCACGGTTTATTAAGATTATTGCACCCAATATTATCAAAATCCTTACTTACTCATATATTTAACCACTGCCTCATGACGTCTCAATTTCCCAGTCAGTGGAAAAGAACGCTTGTGCTGCCTATCCCAAAAAAGTCGTCCTCGGCATCTGTTCTAACTGATTTTAGGCCTATTATAGTCTCCTGTATTTCTTGGCAAAGGTCTTGGAGAAGATAATTCTTATGAAAGCTGCGAACTACATCGATCGCAATGGATATCTGACTTCTTGGCAATCTGGATTCTGACGGAATCATAGCTGCGGAACTGCTATGCTTAAGGTTACCTCAGATATTCACGAAGCACTCGACAAGGATCAACTTACGATCCTTGCTCTGCTGGATTTCAGTAAGGCATTCGATTCCATCAATCATTACAAGCTGCTGGGAAAACTATCAAAAGATTTTCTATTTTTTTCATCTGCAGTAAAACTTCTCAGGACTTTCTTGAGTGGACACAGTCAGTTTGTTAGGGTGAATGAGGTCTGCTCGGGTGAATTGTCTCTCTTGTCTGGAGTTCCTCAAGGATGCATACTTCGCCCCTTGCTGTTCAGACTATACGTGAATGACATTACTGACGTGATATCAGATGCTTCCATCCATCCATATGCTGACGATGTGCAAATGTATCTGAGCAGGCCGATTGGTTTGATGGAGGACTGTGTATGCCGCTTCAATGATAGTAAGTAATGATAGTAAGTCAAAATGCTTAGCGATTTATAGGAATAGAATTGATCCTAATACCGTCCCACCAATACTCATTAACAACACCGTACTACCATATGTTGATTCAGCTAGGGCTCTTGGCTTTGAGCTTAACTCTAAGTTTACCTGCTGTAAACATATTGGTGTTACGATAGGAAAAATATATGGGTGGCTGCGGCAGTTATGGGTAAGCTCTAGTTTTCTCTCACTTCATATGCGGATGAAGCTGGTCAGGGCTCTAGTGGTCCCTCACTTCACATATGGTAGTGTGGTTTTCTCTGACCTTGACTCGGTCTGTCGAAGACGACTCTTGGTAGCACACTAGTATAGTATATATATTTTTTTAAGTATAGTATATTTTCCTCATTAATTTTTTTTCTTTTTTTTTTTTCTACGTTTCTTTCATCTTTTTGCACTCAACTCTAATATTAGTTTTATTATTACTTTTGTCTAATTAAATCGTAACTTTTTCTTTTTTATGTTTTTTCTCTTTTTTCCTATTGAATCCAGCACACTACTGTACATCTTAAGATTGTAATGATCTTTGTACTGAGAATAAATTGTTACTATTATTATTATTATTATTATTAAAAAGCATAATTTTACAATAACACTATCACCTAATATGAAAGATCCTTATTAGCAGATGTGCCAGCATTTGGGATGTGAACCAATACATATATACTTCCATTGAACACAAGTTCCAATACTTGAAACAAAATCGAATCGGTTTGCGTTTAAAAAAAAAAACAACATTCTGTACGAATGCCGACTATAATAGCCAATCAATTGTTCGTCAATCTGCATAAAAATATTTTTTTTATTCGTGTCCAGTTTACGATTGTCGCAAATATCAGATTGTTTGGCCAGTAATGTTCGATCAGCGATCGTACTTTATAGCCAGTAACTAACAAAATACCGAAGAATTCGCCAGGCACAATGATTTCTTTTAATTCAGTAGGCTTAGATGCAAAATCATCTCTGCACTCGTACACCACTTCAAGTAGACTGCTAACTTTATTCAGCAGATGCATCGTTTACAATTTAAATAGTGTCGTCAAAATATCAGTAACTTCATCCGCATAATTTGATGGTACATAGATTCACTAAATCAACATTATCTGCACTTCGACAAAGAGTTGCCTTTCTTTGTTTTCGATCTAGAAATCGAGGATAAAAACGTTTTTTTCTATAAAGATTAAAAGATATGTCTTAACATAAGCCAATACGATGGAACAATTAAGCCGAGGACGTCTTTTCCACCCTAGTCAAATCCAATCCCAATATAATTGGAAACCCGTGCGTGAATGTGTGAAAGAAAAAATCTATTAAATAAAATAGTAATATTAAAAGTTATAGCGTACGTTGGTTGCAAATTCAAATGTATATTTAACGGTGGTGCAAAAATACACCAGTCAATCTCACACTCACCTGATTGGTACAAAATATCGTAAATAGAAACAATACCGATTTTTTTGAAAAACGCAAAACGTACGTAGCAACAGACCATCGATCGAAAAAGTCATACCAAAGATATTGTGTGTAGACAAAGGTCAATTAAAACATACCTACTTGCTTATCAGCTAGTTTGATTGATTGATTGATTGATTGATTTAAGAGGTTTGGGACCTTTTTCAGGTCCCCCGAACGAAGGCCAAGTCAAGGCCCATTGTTCACCCTCTAGACCCATGAACGATCGCTCATAGGTCCCAACCGGACGCTCTTATAAACTTTAGTATTGGCTCCCAGCTCTCCTTACCGGCATCATGTAACTTTTCCAGGAGGTGTGGACCAAGAATTCTGTAAAGTATTCCTGAGAGTGCCGGGCAGTGACATAGAAAGTGGGTCACTGTTTCGGACTCCTCTCCGCAACCGCTGCATATAGGATCATCAACAAGTCTCATCCTGTGAAGGTGGCCCCTGAGAGAGAAATGCCCA
Source organism: Dioctria linearis (assembly GCA_963930735.1). Taxonomy (NCBI): domain Eukaryota; kingdom Metazoa; phylum Arthropoda; class Insecta; order Diptera; family Asilidae; genus Dioctria; species Dioctria linearis. The sequence continues at coordinate 191,586,713 of OZ005743.1, read as the reverse complement.
GTGAGAATGGACACCAGAGTTCTCAGTGTTGGTTTGTTGAGTTTTAGGAGCTCATTCGTTTAATTTGAGTTTGGTATACCCCACAGTTCTTTTGTTGTCCTACCTGTGGGATCTTCTAACCAAAGGTGACTGTGTTGGCGGTCAGCCCAGCTTGAAATGATTGAGACAAGGTGTTTTGGTGCAATCCCGACTGTAGAGGCAGGTTCCTCTGAGGCTGATCCAAGACGAGCAAGTTCGTCTGCTCTTTCATTCCCGCTGATGTTGCTGTTCCCCGGCACCCACTGCAGTACCACCCTGTTATTCCAAGAAAGGGAATTCAGGATGGTTTTGCACTCCATTAATAATTTGGAGATTATAAAGGGTTTAGACAAAGCTTTGACAGCTGCTTTGGGTGTTCGAGCAGATGGCTATCTCCTTATTCTCAGTGTCTGAGTTAAGGAGGTGTCTTCCCGCTTCAAGAATGGCCTTGACATCTGCCTGGAAAACCGTGAAGTGGTTTTCAAGGTGCATGGAGAACTCAATTTCAGGCTCCTCACAGAAAACTCCCGCTTCGGTGCCTTCATCGGACTTAGAACCATCAGTATATAATATAATTGGGTTTGTCAATGGTTGAAACACGGAATGTGATTCCCATTCTGCCCTGGATGGTATTCTATATTCAAAATTGCTTTCCAGCATGGTCTCGAGGCGGTGGTCGCTATCTCTGTCAATGCCAGGTGCGATAGACTGCACGAACTCATAAATGGATTCATGTGGAACTCTTGTTCCCCCATGAAGCCAGCCAAGGTTAAGATGCAGCCTTAGCGCTGTAGTCGACGCCCACTGCTTGAGATGTATTTGTACCGGGTGTATATTGAGGATAACCTCCAGAGCCCGGGTGCTAGTTGACTTAAAAACGCCGCTTGCGCTGAGAACCTTTGAATCTTCTCCAGCATCTTGCGATGGTTGGCGAAGTCCATTGCTTTCCACCACACCGCTGAACCTTGGGTTAACATGGGTCGAATGACACTAGTGTATATCCATAGAATCCTCCACGGTTTGAGTCCCCACTTCTTCCCAACCGCTCTACGGCACATTGCAAATACTCTAAGAGCTTTGTTCGCTCTGTCTTCGAGGTGTGGTTTCCAGTTTAACTTTTTATCTAGAATAGTACCTAGGTATTTCACCCTGTCCTTTAACTCCAAGCATGTGGGGCCAATCAGGGGCAGGTTTAAACTGGGGATATTCCTTTTCATGGTGAATAGGCATAAGTCAGTTTTCAGCGGATTAATGCTCAGCCCGCAATCCGTGGCCCAGCGCATGACTAGTCGGATCGCGCCTTGCACCAATCCACAGAGTGCAGGTTCATAACTTCCGGTGACTAAAATTGTCAAGTCGTCCGCGTAACATACCGCTTTGTACCCCATCCGGGTGAGTGTTAGCAAGAGATCGTCCATGATAAGCACCCATAGCAAAGGTGATAGAATACCGCCTTGAGGGGTACCCCTGTGAACGTTAATCAGCTAGTTGATATTATTTACTCAATCACATGGAAAAATCTCAATGTACCTACTGGTGTAAAAATGCACCAGCTGGTGGAAATTATTTAATCAAGGTTGAAAGATTTTTTCAATCGTTTTAGATCTGCGTTTTGTTAAATATCATATGGCTTCAACCTAACTATTACCTTAGTATTCAACTTTGGGACGTATACCAAGAAACCAAAAAAAAAAAAAATCCTGATTAGCCAGCTCATTTTTTAATTGTCTATCGGTGAGTCAAAGTAAATTAAGTCTAAATTAACATATTGTTCAAAATGACACCACTTGGTTGGATAGTAACTAGTAAATTTCTGATTACTTAGGTTAGCTTAGTTCAAACTCAGACGAGCTTTACAGAATTTTAAAAAGATTTTGTATAATAAAATGAATCAGCTCGAGTTAGCCCTTTTATTAAAATAAGACGCAGTTGTAACAAATAAACCAAACGGACTGCTAGGACAGAAAACCTGAGAACTAGAGACTGTAAAATATCCTTACACTTTTTATATACTAAGAAGCATGTTTCCAACATCTATCGCCTGAATTCGTAATGTATTCCACGACAAGATGCAAAACTCCCAAAATTTCCTGAAATAGAAAAACAAAAAATTCTATCCAACCCTCGTTCACAATTCGACAAATTAAGTGTGTAACTGTGAGCTCTTATTTTCAAATCTCGATAGCAATTTTCACCAGCTTATAGGATAATATGGGACTAGTTTTTGTAAAATTAGAGGATCAATCAATTTTCACCGTAATCCTGCAGCAGAAGTACACAGATTACTGTGTGCAGTACACAAAAGATTGTGCAGTCTAAAATTAAAGAAAATTGATTTGGCTTTCTAAACAAATCCTTTGTCCCAAAACTATTTCAGTGAGGCTAAAAGGACATTTGGATTTAGTTGATTTTTTTTCTTTTTTTTTCTTTTTTTTTGGTTTCCTAATATTGGCTAAGAGCATAATCCTCAAAGTACGAAGAGGGAAAAACTCATTTAAGTGGAATAAGCTTATTTTGTGGTTTGCCAGTTTTTTTTTTTTACAGTATAATTGAAATTTAATTAAGCCAACAACGATATTTTTGTCTCCAAAGGCAGGGAATTTTCACTTAACAGAATCCTTCACAAAAAAAACAAAAACACTTCTTAAGACGTATAATTTCAAATCTTTAAGATTCTAGAGATTTTCATCTTTTGTTATAACTCAAAAAGGTGAATCTTGTCGGTCGACTGTAAAGGATACAATCGACATTTCGACGTGATTTGCATCTGATCTCAAGGATCAAACGTGATTCTTGTGTATTTGGTAGACAAAAAGCATAAAACTCTTAAAGGTGGGCATTTCGGTTCTCACAGATTTTGGGAAAACCCAAACATGCACTGCTGAATAGAGTATAAAACCTGCACTGATAGCTTCCATAAATTACCTGCTACTGAGCATGGAATCCTTTGGTTAGTTTTGTATAAAAATTTTCCTAGGTGTGATTTTTGTTTGAAGCACGTCTAAGTATTACAAGTAAACTATGCATGTATAAAAACGTGATTTTCGAGACTTTTACATTTGCAAGGATATTATTGAGAATAAAGCAATAAACATAGTTAAGTTCCATTAGTAAAATTTATTATTGTAACGTGCGAAATTGAATATTAGTTGCATTTGTTCTTGGAATTTTCATTTTCTATTTATTTATGTTAAATGAAATATGTATGTAGGTACAAAACCTACTCTTCTTTCTTATATATTCCCCCTTTATCTCGAACCTTTTAATTCTTAATAAAAAAACAATCTGAAATTTTAGTTCATTTTGTAGCATGTACCTAACAATTAAATATTTATAACAGAATAAAAGAAAAAATAATTTAATTAAAAAAAAAAAAAGACAATAATGAAAAATGGCAGCAAAATTGTCCCCACCGATAAAATTTTGGTATATCATCATCGCCCAAATCTGGGGATTATTCGCATTTAATATCTGAAGATAATTTTCCACATCATCTAGATTCCTCACTCGGTCTTACCTCGTTTCCTCTAATCCTAAGTTAACACAAAAAACATGTTTTTCAGCAACTATGAGTCTAACGAAAAAATGGGCAGTTTTCCTTTTATAAACTCAATGCCTATACTTTAAAAACCTAGAAGATCAGTAGGGGGATGGTATTATTCGCACATTTGGGGTTATATCTTTATAACCAAGTTACCAAAAATTTTGAAATTTGTTTCTTTTTTTGGAATTCTAGAAAGTAGCCATTTTAAACGATACCCCACACGATCAGGGGCGCACCTACAGGGGGGGACCAACGGGACCGGTCCCTCCCAGAGCAAAAGTTTTAACAAATTTACAATTTATGAATAAATTGTAATCTGCATATTATTACAACTTGTGATAAAGATAAATGATGCCAAGTGTTTTTCAGTGATTGCTGACGAGACAACAGACATCGCAAATGTCGAACAATTATCTCTATGCGCCAGATATGTATATAGATCAAGACAATAATATTAGAGAAGATTTTCTTCAATTTAGCCCTATATATGATATGACGGGCTAGGGAATCAGTGATGTAATTTTAAGCAAATTAAGAAGCTTTGTAATTGATACGCAGTACATTCGTGGACAAGGATTTGATGGAGCCTCAGCCATGAGTGGCATTTTTAATGGCGTCCAATCTCACATAAAAAAGAAAGTTCCAAATGCGCACTATGTTCACTGCAGTAGCCATTCCCTGAATTTAGCCATATCCGACGCTTGTGATTCTATGATGGTTAGAAATTGGGGACTGTTAATAAGGTATATGACTTTTTCAACACGCCTAAGAGACAAGCTGTGTTAAGTAAGTTTTCGGAGAATCCCTCTAAAAAACTCAAACAGCCAAGTCCCACACGATGGATACAACGGCATCATGCCGTTGACGTTTTTGCACAAAAATACGATGAAGTGCTGAAGGCACTTGAAGAAATATCAACATGGACTGACAAGGACACAAGTACAAATGCACATATTTTACTTTGCGCAATTCATAAATTTGAGTTTATTGTATCTCTTCACGTAGTCAGAAAACTGTTTACATACAGCCTCCGTCTCACCAAATATCTCGAGGCAGAAACCATCGACCTTGCTAGTGCCGTTGGTTATGCTCAACACACTCTTGATGCTTTAAAAGAGATAAGACGGAAGGCAGATGAAGGGTTTTCATCATTGTATGAAAAGGTCGTCCAAACTTGTGCGCAATTTCCATTCCACGCTTATCACAGAAACAGACAGGGCGAGACAGCATACCCAATGATGGACCAGAATCTTATTACAGGAGAGCTCTGTTTGTCCCATTTATTGAGCATTTTATTGTCCAACTGAACGAAAGGTTTTTATCTCAAAAGAATATTTTATCCTTTTTCCAAGCAGTTCTTAGCTCTGAAGGTACTTCTGAAGAAGTAACGAATATCTTGTTTGAAGAATATAGCTCAGATCTAGCACCATTTTCATCACAGCAACTCTTCGGAGAGATAAAAATATGGCAACGAAGGCTAAAGGAAGTGGACTTAGAGAGAAGAGAGAAATTCAGATCATCCCAGAAAAAGTGTAAAACGATCAGTGCAATAGAAGCTCTCCAAGCATGCAGCCCTATTTTTTCGACTCCTCTTTGGACCGGGGACACCTATGGCCCCCCCCCCCAGAGCCTAATCCTGGGTGCGCTACTGCACACGATTCAAAAAAAAATTTTTTTTGGGCCCCACCTACCCCCATAAAAAATAAAAAAAAATATTCATAGCCTTATGTGCGCGTCACAAAGACCTAACATTTAAAATTCCTACGTTACGTCGTTTTCGAGAAAAACTTCTGTGCCTGTTAGACGCACAAGCAATCTTATAAAGGTTCCATTTTTTTTTGATTTTGTTGTAAAAACTTAAAATAAATCAAAAATCTTTAACTCCATATTTTTAGTTTTCCAATTCTCCAATTGTGACTGTAAATAACAAAAAGGAAAAAATTCGTAAAACCTAATTAATCCAAGGAATTTTAAATAAAAAATATCAAATTAGTGAGACCAAAAACTTATTTTTTCTTTTACCACATATAATGACTCCAACTCCACGACTGAACTCTTACAGCCCTTCACATTCCGTAAGGGTTATTATCTTGACATTTAATGTTTTCAATTTTAAAAAGTGGTAAAAGAACAAAACTAACAAATGGAAGTTGATTTAATTGAAGATTTGTACCTTTTATGGTAATTATATAAAAAATATAAGAAGAGTCCGAAGAAAATCGGCAGCACTTCCAGAAGCAATATCTCACTTTTTAGCTATTTCGAAAACTTTTCTCTTAGAAAGGACCACTTCTTAACACATTCTTCTCCTATAATAAAATAAGAATAGGCTGAACTACAATAGACGTATAACGTAAGTACATTTACTTACGTAAAGCGAACGCGTCCTTTAATTTAACAGGCGTACACAAACTAACTTTAATTGATGTGAGGGGAACTTTCGTTAAGCTTAATAGTCAAATTGCAGTCAGTAAAGATGCGGTAAGAATCGCTTATTCCGTAAGAACGCGATGTGTCAAAAAACAAAAAATTATTACTAAATGATTAAAAGTGCAATGTAAAAATTAAAATGGAAAAAGAATGGTATTGCGAAGGAATAGAAAACACAAGTCTTCAATTAAATCAACTTCCATTTGTTAATTTTTTCACTTTTACCACTTTTTAAAATTGAAAACATTAAATATCAGGATAATAACTCTTACGGAATGTGATATGTATTTAGGCTAAAAATATCAATTTTTCATAAGTAAAATTAAGTCTCGTTTAATTTCAGACTAATGTTACCGATTTCATGCATCCGTAAGTAATGAGTGACTCTTACCGCACATGACTTACAGAAAATTTGACATTTAAACTAAACGAAAGCTCCTTCCTGACGCCTTGAAGTTATTTTGAGAGTGTCTATTTTATTTTAATTGCGCGTTCGCCATACTTAAGTAACTTTACGGACATATTGGTTCAGGCTGAATCACAATGGATATTGGACGTATACGAGAGTAAAGTTACTTACGTAAGGCGAACGTTTCTTTTAAATTAAACAGACGTCTCCAAAATAACCTTGTGCTTTGATAAAGAAGTTTTCGTTAAGTTAAAATGTCAAATTGCCGTAAGTAAAGTGCAGTAAGGGTCGCTTGTTCTGTACGGACGTGTCTGTTTATCCAATGACATTAATGAAATCAGTAATACTCATTTTATTTTATTTTATTATAGAAGAAGAATGTGAAAAGAGGTGGTCCGTTCTAAGAAAAAAGTTTGGGAAGTAGCTAAGAAAGCGAGATATTGTTTCTGGCAGTGCTTCCTGCCGGGATTTCTTCAGATTATTCTTTAGATTATTCTTATTATATTTTTTATTTAATAAGTCCATAAAAGGTACAAATCTTCAATTAAATCAACTTCCCTTAACTTTTTTTGTTTTTACCAATTTTTTACGAAATGTGACGTCTAATTAGGGCAAAAATGTAAATCATCCGTAAGTAAACCTTAGTCTCGTTTAAATTCTTAAAGTTCTTTATGTCCGTTGTGATGCAGCCTTTATCCTTTGGTTACGTCAGCACGTCGGGCATCAGTTGAGTCATCATCGAGTCGAGGCATCATCCAGTCGAGGCATCATTGAGTCAAGGCATCATCGAGTCGAGGCATCATCGAGTCGAGGTATCGTCGATCTTATATTCGAGCCAGGGCTTGCAGATTTTTGCCCTACTTGCCCAGACTTTGTATGTTACTAATTTGTCTGTGCATACGTGGTAAGTATAAGTGACGACTAAAGTCGATTCTTTCCTCCACAAAATGTACAAAATTTCATTCTTTTTTCAAATTGAAAAACATTACAGAATGATGATAGTGAATAAATAAGACACAAAATTACCAGAGTTATATTTGGAGTGAGGTTTGAATCAACCGATCCACTATTTGTGAGCGAATATAGTTACCTAAATTTTATAGTAACGCCGTTTAAGCCAAGAGAGCCCCCTCAGTAACTTTCTTCAGCAAAATATATCATCAAGTATATGTTAGTTGGTGAAAGTATACCTACTATTTACAAGGACATTTTTAACTCCAACAGAAAGTTGTGCCAATTCATTGCTAAAAGTTGCTCATCGCATAGATGTTTATAAATTATTGCAGGTAACTCATTGAATAAACCTAATATTCTTAGCCGAAATTTGTCTACAAGATTTTCTTATAATTTTCACTGGTGAACTGAGTATTTATTAATTGATTGCATTTATATAAATATGCTCTACTATAACACTCCTTGAATAGTTTTCCAATTTAAAAAGTAATCCCAAAATTAAAGCTCCTAATAAGCTATAAATTTACTACATTTGCACATTACAATCTAGAACTAAAATCAAAACCATTGCAGTTTAAATCTCAATTTACAGCTCATCAGATTATGCACTACATTAAACTCATCAACAGCATTAATTTGGATGCAGTTGGATTATTCACTTGCGTGCATTCATATTATCCTTCAGCAGATTCTCCATGATAAGCATCTGAACTGAATACATGGCACTTTGCCACTGATGAAACACTTTCAAGTAATTCCATTTAGGATCAAACGGATGATATTTACGCACTTACAAGCCACTTCAGTATGTAGTTCATTTTACTTGTCATCTATTTCCGGATTTGCATTAGGTAACGAAATGGAACGTGTCACATTATCCGTCACCGTAAGATTGATTTCAATTGATATAAAATCTACGATACGACAGATGCTCCGATTCATATCAAAGAGCTAGACATTTTCCATTTTATTTTTCTATCATTTTCCCTGGTTTATGCTCCTGCCTGGCTAATATCCATATCAAATTCAACATTAGTCGCTAATTGTGCTGCTCCGATTACTGTGGTGATCGATGGTGCGGTAAATAAGTGCAGCTGGTTTTGTGTTTTACACCTGATGTAGGATGATTGAAGAAGAAGAAATTTTGGAAATTGAACAGAGTAGTGAAGACGTGAAGTTTACTGTTTTGTCAATTTATTTATTGAAGTATTTATTATTGGTTAAAGGTATTACCATAATTTATAATTAAGTATATATATTCTCAGTTGACTACGACAAAGTTCTTTTTCGTGTAGTCAAATTAGCCCTTCTAGTGATTCGACCATGACGTTCTTATATTAAGCTATAGCTTTAGATCGAAACCCGTGTCAAATGAACCTGTCATTACTTATCGTGATTTTAAGCGAGTAGATTATGTCATGTGCGTAAAACTAGCACCGTAGCTTCGCCTGATTTAGTTCAGATCTATCTAATAATTTGTCGTTAATTTGTCGTTATTCTGTCGTTTTTGTCATGTCTTTTTTTCTAAAGGAAACTGGATGTGGTGCTAAGTTAAAATCAAGTCAGAACCACAACTCACTGGAACTCAGCCAAAAGTTATCGGATTGAAAAATTTTACATCTTAGAATTTGTCGTTAATTTGTCGTGAAAATCATAAATTTGTCGTGTGCTTTTTCCGAAAGAAAACTGGATGAAGTGCTAAGTTGACGGCAAGTTAGCACCGAAACTCACTGGAACTGGGCCAAATCTTATCGGATTGCAAAATTTTACATCATGGAATTTGTCGCTTATGTATCGTAAATTTGTCGTGAAAATCATAAATTTTTCGTGTTTTTTTAAAGGAAACTGGATGTAGTGCTAACTTGACAGCAACTAAACACCACATCCAGTTTCATTTAGAAAAAAGGATACGACAAATTAGCGACAAATTCCAAGATGTAAAATTTTCCAATTCGATAAGGTTTGGTCGAGTTTCAGTGAGTTACGGTGTTAACTTGACAGCAGCTTAGCACCACATCCAGTTTTCTTTAGAGAAAAGGACACGACAAATTTATGATTTTCGCGACAAATTTCAAGATGTAAAATTTTCCAATCCGATAAGGTTTGACCGTGTTCTAGTGAGTTGTGGTGCTAACTTAACGTCAGCAGTATAATGTATAGCTAAAAATAACCCTGTAATAATTTGTGTAATTAAGCAGATTCCTAATAATGAACCAAAATTTCATCATACAGAAATATTAATTGCTGTGCCGGTAAATCAATTAAAGCATTATTTATAATTTTAATTAAGGGATGTCTATTTCGTAAAGGTTTATTCATTAGTTAAATTGTCATAAAGGGCATCCAGTTTCCTTTTGAAAAAGTGACATGACTAATTTATGGTTCTCCCGACAAAATAACGGCAACTTATGAGATAGTTCCGAACTAAATCAGGCGTAGTTGCGGTTATAACTTTACGCTGTGATTATGTGGGCCTTTGTGCTGAGTGCCGCGATTTACCTGGGATGCTATTTATTCATCCAACTCTATTGTAAGGCCTGCAAATGTCAGTTATTAACTAGTGAATATTCGTTATATTATGGCTGAGAGAGATTTCCTTTTTGGCCGATCTATATCTCTTTGTGTCTCCAGGTACAAATGGCTCCGCAACAAAGTTATAACTTTAATTCAATCCACAAAGAGAACCTATTTCAGAGATAAACTAAATACCAATTTTCCTCCTAAAACCTTATGGAGGAATATTCACAGCTTGGGTGTACTTGGTCAGGAATAGTCTGAGATAATATTGATCCAGATGAGCTCAATAAATTTTTTGCATCAAGCGCAGCATCTTCATCTCAGGCACCTAGCTAGTATCAGTCCCGTAATAGAAGTCTTCTCTGTTGATGATTTTGCTTTTCGCTGCGTTGATGAAATTGAAGCGCTATCAGTATTTACACGCCATTAAGTCAAATTCTGTTCAATCGGACGAGTTACCACCTAGATTCCTGAAATTAATTGCTACTGAAATGTTACGAGCTCTTACGCTTATATTTAATCACTGTCTGACATCATCACACATCACATCTTGGTGTTCCTATTCCAAAGAAGTCTTCCATGTAAGGCGGAAGATTTTCATCCAATTAGTATGCCTTGCTTTCTGGGAAAAATCTTTGAAAGGCTGATGTATTTGCAATTTATGAATTATATAAATAGAAATTCTTTGTTATCAACTTTTCAATAAGGATTCCGTCATTGTCATAGCTCTGTGACTGGACTATTTAAGGCAGTTTCTGATATACAGGTACCTCTGAATGAGGACTGCCTTACAATACTTGTCAAAGCTTTTAACTCCATAAATCATTCGCATTTAGTAACAGAACTATCGAGTTAATTCTTATGCTTTCCGTCTGCTATTATGCTGATAAATAATTTTTTACAACGACTTATTCAAATTGCTCGAATCAAGAATAACAATTCTAGAGCTAAGTTCCATAGGTGCGACATACCCCAGGGATCCATACTATGGCCTTTAGTGCACTATTTGAAGGCTAAAATTGTAAAAAACCTTCCGAATTGGTCACACATTATAAATTTATTCCTTGATTAATTGTTGAGCAATTTCTTCAATAGCAGAAGAAATTTCCGTACATCTTTTGATATCTTCTTGTTTTAAAACATCCCAAAGTAGAAGAATACCTTCCAAGATAGATATTAATTGTCAAACTCTTTCTTTTGCCACTCAAATCAGCCTAATAATTTTGCTTGTTTGTGTTAGAAAAATCATTTTTAAAGACACAACGGGACTGAATTGGAATCATTTGCCGGAGCCGGTTCGAAGACCCAGTGCGGCCCTGATCATGCCAGTAACATATGAATGCATTTTAGCCATAAGATGATAAGCGAGATACAAAGACTACGCCAATTCATAATATTTATTGTATTTGATAAAAGGGTTGCAAATAATTATACGCAAAGAAAAATGTTGAACAAAATTTTCACTGCAAATATTAGCAGTTATATTTGGTTATTTTGGTTATTTGGTTATTTTTGGATATATTTACATTAGGGGTATTCACCCAATGTTGTATCAAAGAGTGTATCGTTGTAAAAGATGTATTTGATTACAACCCAGTAAGGTAATACAAGGCCTATGCATATAAAATGCAATACAAGTGGGAGTGTCCTAGGAAAACTTCCAGTGTGCCAAATGAAAGATCCTTTTGAGGACTATCGACTGGTGCACTAATATTTTTTTCCAGGTGGTACTGGGTTGATTTAGCAGGGTGTTCAATTTACATCTACTCGTATCACGGTTTTCCCCCACAAAAAAAGGTATTGCAAATTTGTGAACCCAAAACATAAGTAATGGCGCGTCAAACAGAATGAAACTTTCTGGAAAACTTAATAAAACATCACCGAAAAACAAATTGGTGTGAGCGATTTACTTTTTCGCCCCTAAATTACTTACTAATAGTATTTGAAGTTCAGAAATTTGCTTTAATTATTTTCAATATTCGAACCTTTTTTGCGGAGAGAGGGAGGGGCGGATCAAGAAACCAACTTTCGATTCGTCTTTAGTTCGATGAAAGGATTAATGTTGTGAAAAAAAGTTGGGATGAGGGAATTTTAGGGTGGGGAATTGTTACCCCACCCTCCTCAAGCCCCAAATATGGCTTGTGGGGTGTCAAATTAAAGCCCCCGCCGAGCTCTATCGAATGGCGTTTTTAAATTTTCAATCCGGTATACTTCGTAGTGTATTTTTTCCATCCTCTTACATTTTACCTGAAAGCCCCTTTTTCACTTTGTCGGACCCTGCATCATAACGGATGCCCTAAGGAAAACTTTTATATTCAAATTAAAGGTAACAAAATTCTCTATCTACTAGAATGTTTTTATTTTCAATTCGATACATTTTCTCACTGAGCTTTTCCTAACGAAGTTAAAAGTTTTTCCTCATCTGAGTCCCATATACCCTATTACACATATGAGTTATTTTTCAATTTTTTTTTTCGATCATAGGCATAAGTGTTCGATTACAAAACTTTTTCATCTTTTCAAAAAAATTCCTCAGAAGCACCGTTATTCCGTAAAGAGAAATTATAAATCGTAAAAGGATGTTGTTCTACTATTATTAAGTTTTCTCCTAACTTATCAGCCCGAGCGGAAAACCAATTGGAAATAAACGTTGCAAACAAAACAGGCTTCATTTTATCCGCTGACATTATCCTGAAAAAGTGTATAATTAAGTAGTAATAGTAGAAATAAAAACTTTGAAAACGACCAAAACGGTCAGAAAACGCCATGAAAAACCGGATTTGCTTAATTTTAGCCGTTCTGTTGAGATAATTTTGTTTTTATCTCAGCTATATTTAACCGGATCTTCATAATTCTTTTTTTCTATAATAACTATGACTCCTGGAATCTTGAGGATTTTTTCAATTTTTTCCGAGGCCGGGGAGAGCTCCTACGGGGCCAATTTATCACCCTGTTACATTTCGAAGTAAGCTAAATTCTTGTTGTATTTTTACATCGTTTACACTGATACATTATAGCAGAAAAGTTGAATACACTCAATGTAGATTTGTCTATACATATTTCAGCAGGAAATTTTGTAGTATTTGAACTCACTTATTGCTTTTTTAACTAGAAAAGTTTATTTTCGTTGTAAAAACTGAGAAAAGAAAACTTGATCGCTTGTATTATGGTTGTACTACATAGCATTATCTTTATATTTTACAGGGTGTCCCATAAAACTTCTATGGGCGGGACTTAATGATATTTGGGTATGCTTTTATAGATCACGCTGTTACAGAACGTTACACGCTATGATGATGATTTAAACTTTAGTAAATAGATAATCGTTGGACCTTTCCAATGGTCCTCCCCACCATATAATTTTTTGCTCGTCTAAGTATGACCTATCAATAGCCTTCGAGTATCACACCACTTACGGGACACCCTATATAAAGGACTGACATTTTAAATTATAGAATAGAAACATCCTTTTATATCTATACGGAATTTATATTATAAATCTTACAATAGCAGGGGCCATTCTAATAAATTTCTTCCAATTTCAACATATCACCCACCATCGAAATTCCCAAATTTCCGGATTCAACTATAAAAGAATCTAAATCGACTCTTCCTTATCATGTCTAGCCACCCACTGAGAATTCAGTAAACCTTTTGTGTATAGGTACTTTCGATTTGGTCTGCCGACGGAAGGACCTCCTAATTGGACAGATATTTACTCCGCCAAAGGCATCTGCGCTTTTCCAACCAGCAGTAATATCTTAACAGAACAAAAATCTAGAAATTGGCGGAAAATCACAAACGACACTAGAGCAGTGTTGACCTGTTTTATAATGACTGCAAACAAATATAAATAAATCGAGAGTTCAAGCAAAAACATCATCGTCCTTAGGTGGTAGTTTCTGCTTGCTCTGATAATGACATTTTTCAGAATCAGCAGGCGGCACCGGCAAACATGCAACACCTATGGTAGACCGATTAGAGAAAAGCCATCATCCGCAGAGGTAGCACAAAAAGGGACTTCTTCCCTGATTGAAAGGCATCGATGACATTTTCATTTAATCTTGACCCTATGTCTCCTCAGGTGATATATTTTGGGTAGACTGACACAAGCAATGTATTTAGGGACCACCGATATAGTTAGTTGCCTAATTTTTTAAAAATAGGTAAGAAAAAGAAATGAATCGGTCCAATGGAAAAAAATCTCGATGAATTCTTTCTTTTGCCACTACTGTGACAACCTTAACGGACATAAAATCAAAGAATGCGACAAAGTTTTTTAAACAAAGTAATTCACTCCTTCCCACCTACCGCCGGGTGTCTCAATTGGTGTAACATTACTAAGGGCAAGGTAGATGACAAGACATTTACTAAACTAAGCCTGACAGCAGCCGGTATCTGAAGAAGTGTCCTTTGAACTCATCCGCATTTGTAGGTCGCCTTAGTTTATCAGATAAAAAAAAAGTTTTTGCCCCCAATAAATCAAAGTGTCGTTGAGCAAGTAATTCTATTTTGCCACAAAGTTTTACCTCCGTGGGTGAATTATTTTTACCTGTTCATGCTTGTTTGGTGCCAGTTATTTGAGCGTGACCCAGATGAATTCTTTTCAAATATTATGCTATGATTACCTATTTACTGTCAATTTAATTGATGATAATGATAATGTATGTGTAATTGCCCAATGTTTGACTATTATAAAAATTATGGAGTTCCTATAAAATATTGATTTTATGCAAATCATAAACCTATCTATACAAGCAGCGATTTTTCCTAGATGTTGGAAAGAGTCGACAGTTATTCCAATTGAGAAAGTGAATAATACAATAAGGTGCGAAGAGTTTCGACCAATTAATATGCTTCCTGTGGATGAAAAGATTTTGGAACGCCATCAACGCGAATCAACTAGTAGAGTACATAGAAGCTAACCAATTGCTGATAGAGGAGCAGTCAGGATTCAGGAGTGGACATTTATGCGAAACAGCTTTAAATTGGCTAATATTTGAATGGAAAAAGGAAATAGATGATGGCAATGCTGTGGTGGCTATATTCCTAGATTTTAAACGCGCTTTTGAAACTGTGGACAGAGGAATTTTCTTAAAAAAGTTACATATGTACGGTGTGCGAGGAGTGGAACTTAAATGGTTTAGATCGTATTTGGAGGAAAGGTCGCAGAGAACAAAAGTTAATAACATATTATCAGACCCATTGACAGTGGATATTGGCGTACCACAAGGATCAGTGTTAGGAGTCATTCTCTTTCTTATCTACATTAATGATATTAAATAAATAAAAAGATTTCTCTTTTGGATTTTTTACCGGGTTAAACTTAATTTTGTTCAAGAAAGACTTTTTTGGGATTCTCCGGTATATAGCAAAAGCTAAAAAATGTTCTAATTTGTTATTTCATCACACAACTCATTAATTTTTGGTGACAAGTTTCAAGTCTTGGTTTGACTCATCAACAGGTCCCAAATAGCGAAATTGGGTGATTTGAAAAACAAATGAAAAAAAAGAAAGAAATGAAAAGTTTGAGAAAAATAGAAAAAAACAATTTGTTTTATTTATTAAAAAAATGTAAAAAAAAAATGTTTAAAGAAGCAGATTCATTCGAAGCGAATCGAACCTGTATACGGCTTTTCTTCTTTATTTTTCAGCCCACTACGTGGCGTATACAGGTTCGATTCGCTTCGAATGAATCTGCTTCTTTAAAAAAAATTTTTCTACATTTTTTTAATTAATAAAAAAATTGTTTTTTTCTATTTTTCTCAAACTTTTTTCTTCTTTTTTTCATTTTTTCATTTGTTTTTCAAATCACCCAATTTCGCTATTTGGGACCTGTTGATGAGTCAAACCAAGACTTGAAACTTGTCACCAAAAATTAATGAGTTGTGTGATGAAATAACAAATTAGAACATTTTTTAGCTTTTGCTATATACCGGAGAATCCCAAAAAATTCTTTCTTGAACAAAATTAATGATATTAAAATGTGCAATTCAGTTCAGTAAAGTGGCGTTGTTTGCTGACGATACTTTAATATATATAAGTGGAAGAGATATGAAAATTATGTGTGAACAGTTAAATGAGGACCTTGAAAACATGAGTAAATGGTTGAAAGCAAACAAATTAAAATTAAATCTATCTAAGATCAAATGTATGAAGTTGACCTCCGTGGACAATATCTCAGTGTGCATCGATGGCACAAGTATTGAGTGCGTGGAGAGCCTTAAATATCTCGGGGTTATAATAGATAATAAACTAAAGTTTAAAGAGCATTCGGACTATATTTGTAAAAAAATAGCTAAAAAAACAGGATTCCTGAAAAGAATACGACCGGCTCTAAATTTAAAAAATGCCTTAATGTTATATAACGCATTAGTCTTGCCACATTTTTCATATTGCTCGACCCTCCTGTATGCAAGTTCGAACGATATAAAGGATCGCCTTCAACTCTTACAAAATAAAGGGATGCGGGTGATTCTGAGATGCAACATATATACTCCGATTCGAGTTATGCTGGAGACCTTACAGTGGATGGATGTTAGACAACGTCTTACGTACGAAGCAATGATGTTTATTTTTAAAATAAATCATAATATACTACCTGAATATCTGCGAGAAAATCTTGTAACTGTTGCAGAGTCCCAACCGTATAACTTGCGTCACAATCAGAATTTTAGACTTGCCAGATGGAATAGAAGCAGCACCCAAAATTCTTTGATGTACAAGGGATTGCAGTTTTTTAATAACTTACCATTAGAATTAAAATTGGAATCAAGAATTCGAGTTTTAAGTATAAGTTAATACAATTCATTCGCATAAACGATAATTAAAATAAATATAGAGAAGTAGTCAAATGAATTATAATTATTATTATTTTTAAGTTCACAAAAGTATAAAAAAGTTTTTTAAAACTATTAATTAAATAAAATACAATACAATATATAATTCTTCAGCAAATTAATAGAATATAAAACTCATGTTCATCGTTAAGTTAATTCATTTGACTAATTTTCCTGTTAATTTTGTCGTTCTAAATACTAGTTTGGATTCCTATGAAAGAACAGGTGGGATATAAAATAAATATTTTTAAATATTGACTTTTAGCAAAATTATTGTAAAATTCCTTTATCCTAGTCACTTTAAGAAGATGAATAAATATACATTTTCGCCGCACGTGTCGCTATGTATTAAATTTTAAATGAAAAGTTTGCCTGTGTCAAAAATTTGGCTTTGTAAGATACGGTATTCTTGTAGTTTAAGCAGCGCCGCTTTTACTTATAGGCAAACCTAGGCAACTGCCTAGGGGCGCTAAAAGAAAAAGGGCGCTTACAATTTTCTTTTCTTTAGCAAATTTTGTGAAGAATAATTTTTTTAATTTCATAAACAATTTTTTTTTTAATGTTAAATCGAAATTATGAATTAAGTGTTCTACGTAATGTGCGGGCGTATAAATAAATAAACTCGCTTTGTGAACAATCAAAGTAATGTCAAAGTTTTACCAGCATTTTAATGCCCCGCACATAAAAATGTTCAGTAAAATGAGTGGAAAGTTACAAAACGCCATCAATCTTATAATATAAAAAATGGTCCTTTTTACCAGCGGTAACATTTGTATGGAAATGTCACTTTTTACCTGAACTCCGTACTAGGCTTAAAACAGAAACGTAATATTACAGAAGTTCAAATTTATTAAAAATATGATTGTAGTATGCTAAATTTTTGAAAAATATTGCATTTTAATGTTTTTATGTCATTTGTTTTTTTAAACTTGAATTTGGTCTTAATTTTTTAGTATATAATTAAAATTTCATTAAGTTACTTCATTGAAGGTAAGCGGTTTTTACATTTTAAGTATTTTATTTGTTTTACGAGCTATTGTTTAAAATTTAAGGTGGAATAAATTGAATGTAAAGGCGTAAGAAAAATAGTCGTTATCAAAATAGAAAATTAGCAAAAGAAAAACAAAAAAAGTTCAATAAAATTATTGAAAAAAAAAAACTAAACTTGATGGATTTTTAATTAAAAAACCACTAACAGTAGTTCAAGAACAGGCAAGCAGACGTGTTTCTATTCTGGAAATACACAACGAAACCACCACAGATGTTTCATCACTTTATATTCGAACATTAAATGATTTAAAACAAAAAACATACTGAGAGAAATAATTTAGAACAAAACACTGATATATCTGCCAGTTGTTCTAGAATCATACCAGAAGAATCATCCGAATATCACACCAACATTAAAATAAACCTTGATCCTGCTACATGAAAACGGTGTTATGACTCTACCATTACATATTTATGTAATAATAATAATTGCATTAGTTAAAACATCTCTACAGATTTCTCAACAAACAAAGAAGGTCTATACCAATAAAATAGCAAGATATTTAAATGAAAGTGTTTTTCGAAGAAAATTGCAAAATGGTGAATTCATACGGCGACAATATCTAGTATATTCGGAAAGTAACAAATCAATCTATTGTGCTCCTTGTCGATTGTTAGGAGGTGGTGGTTCAGCATTGGCAACAACGGGTTATATTGCAAAATATGGAAATCCAGGAAAAGGAGGAACGTCATATTTATCCTAAATTGTTTTCGAAGAAATTATAATATTAATGGCCGAAAAGGTAACACAACAGAGTAAGAAGTAAGAGAAGCAAAATATTACTCAATTAGTGTTGACTCTACACCTGAAGTATCACATACTGATCAACGTACTTTTATTATTAGATATGTAAAAAATGGAGTTCCCGAGGAACATTTTTTGAAATTTTTGGAAAATGTAGAACATAAAGCTGAAAATATGGAGAAAGAAATAATATAATATTTAAATGAAAATAAAATTGAAATAAAAAATTTAAGAGGACAATCCTATGATAACGCAAGAAACATGTCTGGAATTTATTCAGGACTTCAAGCATGAATTAAGAACAACAATGAACTAGCACATTTTATACCTTGTGCAGCACACTCAATGAACTTGGTTGGAAAATTAGTGGCAGATTGTTGCCGAGATGCAGCATTGTTTTTAAATTTTTTGCAAGAACTGTTTAATTTCTTTTCTTCCTCAAAAGTCGATGGTTACTGTTAACTAATGTTTTAAAAGGACGAACCATTAAAATCTTTCTGATACAAGCCCTGTACGAAAACTGGGCGCGAATTTATAAAGCTTTAAAACAAATATCAGAAGATGAAACTGTATCTTCTCAAGTTAGAAGCCGAACTTAAAATATTAATAATCAAATGAATCGTCTTGAATATGCTTTTATGATGACATTTTGGAAATCTATTTTAGAACGCTTTAATGCCACTAGTTTAAAGTTACAACCTATAGAAATTGATTTGTCGATTGTTGTTGAGCAATACAAATCATTGATTGAATTCGTACATTCAATGTCAAATTCATATGAAAACTATGAATCGGCAAAGGAAATATCGTTTGCTAAAGAATTTGAAAGAACACGAGGGAGAAAAAGGAAAATGTTTCATGATGAAATAATTGATGATTTGGAATTACATACCAGTCAGAATTTTAAAACCAAAACATTTAATATTATAATTTCATGTCTTAGTGAAGAACTGAAGCATATGAATTAATTTACAAAAACTTTGAATTTTTAAACAATTTAACTATATGCCAACCTAAACAAATATTGGCAAATGCATAAAATTTATACCGGATATACAAGAACGATTTAGATGAATGTTTTATGGAAGAATGTGTTCACTTGGCATCATATTTGAAATCTAATGAAAATTCTGAAAATTCTATATTAGAACTCAGTAAACTAATACAGGTATAGTAAAAAATTAGAAACTGTATTTCCAAATATAAATATAATTTTAAGAATATTTTTGCTCTGCGGAACGAAGTTTTTCGTTGTTGAAAGGATTGAAAACGTATTTAAGATCCAACTGTGAAAGAACAACGCTTAAAGACACTAGCTTTTTTATCAATAGAATCTGATTTTACATCAAATATTAATTATACTGATATAATTGATGATTTTGCTGACAAAAAATCAAGGCGAAAATTTTAATGTGTACACTATAACATTTTTACTTAATACTAAATAAATAAATTTAAAAAAAACATATAATTAGTTTATATTGTACATTTATGTAGTTTTTAACTTTTATTACAGATTATAGGGCGCGTTAATATAAATTGCCTAAGGGCGCCAAAGATACAAATGCGGGGTTTAAGTGAACAAAATTTGAGATGTGAATTAACTTAACGATGAAAATGAAGTATTAGCATAATTTTTATGATTGAGGAATAAGATAAAAGTCGAGTCTTACCTCTTATAGAGGAGAAGGTATGAATATGGGATACCTATTAAAGTTTTAATGATAACAGGCCCCAAAATAGACATATTCAAAAAATAAATGGTATAAAGATCAGGGGCGCACCGAGGAGGACTTCGGACCAGTCCGCCCCAGAGGGTCAGTGTCTTTTAACGCGCCCAACTTTCACAGGTAATTACTTACTACCGCCTTTCATGAAATTTTCAAGAAACTAAAAATTTATTATGAGCAAATGCATGATAGGTAGGGCTTTAATGCTTTTTGACTCCCTGAGCCCATTAAGATCTCATGTTGATATGTTTTAGTGGATAATATAAGGTAGAAAATACAAAACAAAACAAAAAGTACGTTTTCCAGGATAGTCAAGGATAACAGATAGAATCCTTACATTATGATAACATGCATTTTTCAAAGAAATTATGAGGGAGATAGTATATTGTATACGGAAATTTATTTATTAGTGACGAGAGAAGCAAACGCGTTCTGCATTTTGTCCAAACACCGATTTGTCAATGTGTGCGTGTCCGGAATCATAAAAAGACCTCAAGCATAGTAAGTTTTTAGCTGTGGTCTTTTGTGTCCGCAGAGCAGAGCAGAACAAGAGATACAAAAGAACTCCTCTACATTTTCATAGAAAGATTTAACTGAAGCGAACAGTACAAATAGTTCGCTTCAATCGACAGAACAATTTGTTCTCTTCAGTATATGGGAGTTCTAGAACAAGGTACACAAAAAACACAGCCATAATAATTAATGAAACTAAAACATTGTTATTGGCAACCCTAGTTTGTCAATTTCGACTACTCGTGCTGCCATATTGTTGTCGTTACTATAATTTTATAGAAAATATTTATTAAATCATCTATCAAAGATGAAAGAAAATAAAAGTAAGTTTTTAATTTGTAATTAAATATTGCGAAATCGAAAGTTTTTATATACTTGTTTATAGAAAAGTTTGAAGTTATTTCGGACATAGTTTTTCGTCCATTTTTAAACAACAATTATTAATACAAACTATTAACAATTTACAAATTTGCAATGTGACAGTTTGCGATTTGTACCATAAAAACTGAAGTAGACTGTACATGAGAGGTATTGCAGTTTTTGCTTCGGCAGCATTTAAATTTCAATAAACTCAATCTCCTCACAATTTCTGTAAAAATTGCATGCCATCATAATGTATATCCTGCTTAAAGCAGGATTGATATTATGATGGCATGCAATTGTGAGCGAGATAGTACATCGTATACGGAATTTTATATATGAGTGACGAGAGTAGCAAACGCGTTCTGTATTTTCCAGACCTCGATTTGTAAATGTGCATATCCGGAACCATAAAAAGACCTCAAGCATAGTAAGTTTTTATAGTTATTGATACTAAAACATTGTTATTGGCAACCCTAATTTGTCAATTTCGGCTACACGCGCTGCCATATTGTTGTTGTTACTGTAATTTTATGGCATATAAATATCTTTCAAGTCTAATTATTTGTCAAAATGGAAATAAATAAAAGTAAGTTTTGAGTTTGTAGTTAAATATTGCGAAATTGAAAGTTTTTAAATATTTCTTCATAGAAAATATTGAAGTTATTTCGGAGATACATAGTTTTCCGTCCACAAGCAGGGAGCAGTGCGTTCACAGATGGACTGTAATGGTCCTTTTGATTGGGGATAATTTGCAAGCAGAATATTCCACTGCGACTGCTTGCTCAACTCCGGTTACTGTTGAGAATGATATTGATGGTAGAATAAAAGTGCAAAGATTCACAATGGATATTTAATTAATACCTGCTGCTTGAATGTATTTCTATTAGCATTGGGAAGAGAGTTCCGCAAAGTTGGCGATGCAATTCCGTCACCAACGCCATCAATAAGTTCTTTGCCAACTTAGGACAAGGAAAGCCTGGAAAATATAGCAAGCTCGGATAATCACATCAATTTCCTTTTTATAATTTGCTAGAAAAATTCCGCCTTTGGGTAGAGTTGGTAAATACAAAAAAATTTCATCTCTAGTGTCAATGTCAACTCTGCCGTTTGGCGATTTCAGATTTTATAGACGAAAAATTGGACTGGAGTGCATTTGCGTACTTTGGAGTGGGGTAATCCGCCATGTGAACATGAACCGGACTGGAATTATCTTCACCGGCGTTAGTTCGGTAGTGAAGTGGAATTATTTTCATGCGAACACTTGAGTGGATCGAAGTGGATTGACGTTTACATATTACCAGATTAGTTACTGATTTTTTTATTTACTACAAAATAAATAATAAATAAAAATTTCGTTATCGTACAAAATGTTGATTGTAGAATTGAATTACAGTACCATCTGATATTTTGCGACAAATTTTTTCGATATACTGTCATCCTTTGCTTCGAACTCCTTCGTGCTTTCATCCAATATTTTAGAAATTGTAAAAATATACTTCTTTCCATGATCCGTCTTTCAATATCTATGAAAAAAACAATTAAAAACTTGACAATTTACAATTTGACAGTTTGACAGCGTGCGATTTTTACCATAAAAACTAAAGGGGAGCGAGCGTACGTGTGAGATTGCAATGATTGCTTCGGCAGCATTTAAATTTCAATAATTTATCTCCTCAAAATTTCTGTAAAAAATGCATGTCATCATATTGTTAATCCTGCTTTATCTTTGATATCCTTTTTCGCATAAATTTTTGAAATGGCATTTTGTTTAGATTGCTTGAAATCCCAACTTTCAAATGAGCCATACTTCTTTATTCTTTCATGAATAGCAAAGATTGTATGAGTTTTTAAAGAAGACCAGAACAGCATTTTTCGAAATTTTAA
Organism: Dioctria linearis; assembly: GCA_963930735.1. Lineage (NCBI taxonomy): Eukaryota > Metazoa > Arthropoda > Insecta > Diptera > Asilidae > Dioctria > Dioctria linearis. Next base: position 191,563,717 of record OZ005743.1, on the reverse strand, counting down.
AATGCTATAACTTGCAAAATACGCAACGTATAGGGAAAACTTTTAGCTTATATTTTTGTTTTGACAAACCCTCAAAGTATGTAAAATTAAAAAAAAAAATTGGTGATGGTCATATCACACATCTCGCCTACTTGATATGGTATGACCCATTTACCTCCGGCTAGGTTACGACATCGCACGTCCATATTACGTCCACTTTCTGCATCAAATGTATGATCGGGCCTTAGGTTTCATTTAAAATTTTGTAAAAACAGCACAATTGGCGTGGATTTTAATAAGTAAATAATGTGTTTCATTGTTTATAAAATAATGGTTAATCTATTGAAGTTAAAGAAAAACAGTGGCCTTATGGTCCAGGTCGAGATTTTAGCAAAAAAAATTGAAACTCAATATCTTCAAAAAAGGAGTTCGTAAGTGCTCAGATGGGGATGGGTTGTTTAGTAGTAGTACGTACGTTAAGGCGGTTTAAGAAAGAAATATATTCGTAATTCATTGGCCGAAAATTGACTTAAGAATTGCACATAAGGAATTAAATTGATAGCAGAAGAGATTCTTACAGAATTTAATAAAAATCCGTATCGCTTAATTTTTTAAGTAAATCGAATTGTTAATGTGTTTACTTTTCTTTTACTTTCTTATTATTCATATGTGAAATACTAACATTTTTGTAATCTATAGATTAATTTAATGGATTTTTTAATTATTTTAATATTTTTTTTTTATATAATAAAAATTGCTGCCACCTGCCCTGGCTCTAAGCCATACATCCTACATATGTATATCTATATGGTGATGATAAGAATACATGAATTTATTTATTAAATAGATATTTATTGGGATCATATAGATCGCTGCACTCCTTCCTTTGCTTTAATCGTAGGCATCAACAAATTCCAAATTTCGGAATCTTAAATAAATTTATTATTATATTTTCAAGAAACACGCCTTCAGTATTAAACTTTTCTTAAATTTTTGATTATTTTCCTAAGCATATCTAGTGAAAATGGCTCCAAAAGTTCATTCACACAGAAAACAAGGAAATAGCTAGACTTGGTCTAATGTAAGATCATTTTTTACTACTACCCTACTAGATGAATGCCCGTGTGCAAATTGAAATGGTCATACCTCTGTGCAAGTTTGATTGTAGAAGCGGTACTTCGCATCTATTTCTAGAATGGTTTGTTGGACAGTCAAAATGATTATAACCAATTTCGTAGGATCTAATATTCTGAAGAACTTTTCAGTACAATAAAAACATCTAGAACTGATCATTTTCACAATATACGTCAAAATCCTAAATGTTTATATGGCAACACCCGCAAGGAGTTGCCCGTTTTAGCTAATTTTTGAAATTATATTTACATGAAAACACTGTGTACAAAATTTGAGTTTTTTACGTTGAGGCGTTCTCAGGCAGTGTCCAAATATGTAGAAAAAACGAAATTTTTGTATGGCAGCTCTATTAAGGAGTTACCCGATTTGTCCCATTTTTGAACTTAAATCTACAATTTTGTTTTTAAATCCTATGTGCACAATTTCAGCTCTCTAAGTAAATGCCTTAATGAGAGGGCAGTGCGATGGACAGACGAAGATGCAAAAATCAAAATAACTTATGCGTTAATGTCCAATCCGTTTCGTTCTATCAGCATTGTTTGTATGAGATAGAAAAGGAATGGCAAACTTATTATACCCTATGATTTTATCATCTAAAACAGCGGGGGTAATCAACCTGGTCCCTGTCTGGAATTTTCAAGCCAGCAACCCAATTAATAACCGTCAAAATTCGTAGTATGTTTTGCAAAAGTTGACAATGACTATGCAAAACAACATAGGAAACTGTGTCTCAACCACAACCGACGCAGTACAAAAATAGGCATCTGCTTGTGCTCTCTTGCCCAATTCCTCGACTCTTCTGTGCTAGCCTGTACTTTGTTAACCTGCGCTGTGCTGTATTGCATTGAATATGCGCCCGACCTAAATACAGCAGCAAGGATCAAAATTTTAAATTTTGCAAACTAAGGCCCAAAATACATTCACGACCACAAGCCACAGGCCAATGGATGCACGCGTCTGAAGCAATGTAAATGCATTGACAAAACTACATTCGCGGCCACAGGCCACAAGCCACACTGTGATCATGGCCAAGTTTGATCAAATCTCAAATTTTGTGGTTCGTGACCCCGGTACTACCAACATTCAGGCCCAAAATACATTCACGGCCACAAGCCACAGGCCACTGGATGCAAGCCTCTGAAACAATGTAAATGAATTGTCAAAGTTACATTCGCTGCCACAGTCCACAAGCCACGCTATGGCCGTGGGCGTGGCCAAGTTTGAGCAAATCTCAAATTTTGTGGCTCGTGGCTCCGGTACTACCAACATTGAAGTATAAAAATGGTAGGTTATTCAATATGGCGGGGGGTTTGTAATTAATTGGAATTTTATTTATCAGTTAGGAAAGTTGTTTACCTGTGTGAATTAATTCATATTGTTTTGTAATAATTCTGCAAAAAAATAAAATGGGAGAAAAAATTATTAAATACGTGAAAATACCTACATTTATGCATAATCAGAAGAATGGCGTCTTGTGGCCAGTGGCCGTGAATGTAACTTAGTTGGCTTCAGCAGTGGGCCACAAGCCTCAAGTGGCTTGTGGCCCGTGGCCTGAGGCCGTGAATGTATTTTGGGCCTGAAGTATAAAAATTGTAAGTTGTTCAATATGGCAGGAGATTTGTAATTAATCGGAATTTAGTTTATCAGTCAGAAAGCTGTGCACCTGTGAGAACCATTTCTTACTGGGTTGTAAAAATAATGCAAAAAAATAAAATATATGAAAAAATTACTAATTACGTGAAAATGCATACATTTGTGCTTAATAAAAAGCATGGCTTCTTGTGTCCAGTGGCCGTGAATATAACTTACTTGGCTTCAGCAGTCGGCCACAAGCCTCAAGTGGCTTGTGGTTCATGGCCACTCAAAAATTACGAGTAATTTACAGTTGCGATAAGTTAAATTACATACTACAACAACATTTACAAGATTTACTACCCCTGATCTAGTGTATAAAAATACCCGAATTCCATGTGGCCATATTCCGGTCTCTCTACCACGAGTGTTAGTAGCACATGTCTCTTTCCTTGACACTTACACTTACAGTTAGAATTTATCCTTAATTTAATATATTTGGTATAAGTTTTTGGTTACACATAACAAGCGAACTATACTTAATTCATTTGGAAAATCTATAGTATCGAGCACACAAAGAATCCGGCAGTATCCTTGAAATGATTTGTTATGTACAATCAGAATTTTAAATTGAAACCATTTTAAATTAAAGAATTTTAGGTGTAGTAATTCAAGAATTCAAGCTACAAAATATATAGCACACAGTGAGATATTATGGATTCAAAAAGAAAGCGTCGATAACACCTTAAAAGTATTTCAAAATTTCTTTTGTAAAATCGAACTCGATTAGCAGACGGGAGTACCGAAAACATTAAATCGCCTTATCCCTTTGTACTTATTGTAAGCATTTAAAACCTTTTATGATCCTGTTCTGCTCTATGATGTGGCTGGCATTTTAATGTTGACATTCTGTTCTGATAATATAATAATGTTTAAAACCTAATAAATCGCATACAATAGTAGGTACGTGGCACAGCAGATTTAACCCGCATTTTCTAATTTTTATGTAGTACCTACATGCTGCATACATAATTCGTACTGCGGTATATTCACTTCAGTTACATTCCCTACCCTTGGGTAGCATAAGACATATCCCTCGAGCCAAATTCACTTCATGAACATAATCCAAAGGGCACAACGGTATTTGCTGACAAATCCTCTACTCAAACGTAAAGAATCGGGTTCAAAATGTGTCCCTTGTGTTCATTTGGCATACCTAAGTTAAGTAAGTGAGTGACAAATTGTTGGTTATATGGGAACTATATACTCTCGTCGTATGCCTCTGTTTATTGTCTACCTTGGGTCAGTTAAAAATGGAACAATTTCAAATGCGAGCTTCAGTTGCAGATGTTCCCAACATTGATAAATCAGAAAAAAATTAATTATAGGAAAATCATTTTTCAGGGATTACCTATGTATTATTAAAATTTTGATGAAAAGTAAACATCTAAAAACCTAAAATCGTCAAAATGTTAATCGGAGTCAATCTTAAGAAGTTTCCGACACAACTTAAAAACACATTAAGGACAAGCAAACTATCCTCCTGATACCTATCCCTGATCGATGGGAAAAGGTATATATGTATGTATGTATTATACTCATACATCAATCGTATCCGACCTCATGGATTGATATGTTATTATAACTACATATATATAGATGATTACATTTGCGCACTTACCACATTAACGAAATCTTGAAAGGAAACAGATCCAGGTCCTCGAGGTAGTTTCGCTTTCATAGCTCTGTCATAAAGTAGTTCACGTTTATTTATAGGCACTTGGGCTTGAAGTTCAGATGATTTTAGAGCAATTAAAAATTCTTCGACAGGAATTTCACCAAATCCTTCAGGATCAAACTAGAAATATATGAAAAATTATGAAATATAAATCAATCAAAAATAAAGAAGTAATGTAAATTTAATTAAACAATAATATAAATCTCTCAATCGCCAATTAACTCGAGTTCATTCGCTAAACTAATCATAAAAGTGAATCGAGAAAATACGACTTTCTCCTTCACAAGATGGCGGCGCTTTATGCAAACTTAAGTTTATCCTCGCGTTCTTCGTATTTGACTGAACACAAATTTTAAATATTTACTTGAACAATCCAATAAGTATTGAGTTGTATCTTTTTATTAAATTTGAAACTACAGTAGCGTTAGTCTATGATTAAAGTTCTTCGAATGTTCTTGAAAATATTTTTAAGGTTCATACTTCAAATTGGTTTTTACATAAAATCAATAAAAATATTAAAATCTATATTTTATTTATAAATAATGATAGCAACAATTTTGTAAACTCCGTTACAAGTGACAATTACTACATAGATAGGAGTTGAGCTCAAGTGGGTTGGTTTCTCTATATTAAGAAAACTAATCTAGTGTTTAATATTTGGAGCGCTACGTTTGTTGATCAGAATTGTCTAGGCAGAATTATAGTTGGATAGTCAGTAGAGTCTCCCCAACCAGTGTTACCACTTTGGCTACAATCGTAGCAAATGGCTACTTTGGGCAACGTTTGACTACAGAAATACCACCTAATATATTGGCTACACTAGAGAATTTTGAATACGTAGCCAAAATTTTTCCAATATTCTTTATTTATTTTAATTCTTAGCACTGTAGCAGCAGAGTAAGTGTAGTGTCATTATTTATTTATTTATGCTGACTGTAAACACCGATAACGATTTGAAAGTTCCTTACTTTAATATGAAATAAGATTGAGTTTTTACTATTGGAGAACCATATAAAGTCTACAGGCAATATTTCAACGTTTGTTGGCTTAAACCCGAAAATAAAAATTTCATGAAGAAATTTTGCGAGTATAACTGAGCGTTTCGATCAGCAGCACAGGGCGATCTCATCAGGATAGCAATGAAAGCCTGAACTGCCTGCTGTCTACACTACAGTGAACTCAGATGCCCATCCCAAATAATTGATGGTGGAATACTCGTATATATTTTCAAAATCTAAATATGAATCATTTTTTAAGTATGGGGATTATATGTTTAGGCCAATTCGATCTTGGATTATTCTTCTTTGGCTTTAAATTTATTAACACTGCCATATAGCAGCTCAGGGTCTGATTTTTTCTCTTTTTAAAAAAAAAAAATAATACGGAACCGTTTAAGTTATGATGTGATTAATAATTCTAATCTACTTAAATCGTACTCCTATATCAAAGAAAACACTAACTTCACAAATTTCGGCCTCACTGAAATATTTGTAAGCAATTTTCTACAGATAAATTATAAAAAATATTTTTTTTAAGACAAATATTTTCAGTTAATTACTCTATAGAGTTACATTTATGTAAGATTATAAGTTTTCAATAATTTTTTCACGTGTGACTACTCATACAACTTTTTGGCAATGCTAAATAGATACGCTAGAAAGAATGCGAATGGCAGCACTGTCTCCAACTTGAATATGAAATGAAGTCGAAAATATTTTATACTATAATCTCTTTCTAGCAAGCTAGCGACTTCTTTTTTATAAAGTAGTTTCTGTAGTATTTTTCATAGATTTTCTTTATCTCATATTCTCTGCAGGTTTTCTTTGTTACGTATCCTGCAAGTTCGTAATGACCTTTGCCGTTTTTTGAAAAAAAAGGGGTTAGGCAAAACGTACATACTCGTACTAGTATATAAATCTGGAGTTTCTTCTTTTTTCAACTTCTAAAAGACTTTAAAAATCTCGCCCACTGTTAAATTATGTCTTCTATAAAGAACGAATTAGGAATAGTATTTTGAACGGCCAAAGTGTTGAGAATGACCCCCGTTCAATTTTACGTTGAAAATACTTCTATTCCTTTTGTGTAATAAAACGCAAATGTGGCGTCTGCACTCAGAAATATAATTTGAAGCAATTTCTATTATGAAAAAAACTAAGAAATTTACATTATCGGTCTTTTTTTCATATTATTAAGCCAAACGTAGGGGATACCCTATGATGCAAAGTACAGCGTGACACGAAAGAGATAGGGAAAATATTAGTGGACATGAGAAGAGTGACGGAGTTGCTGATGTATGTCACTCTTGAACATTCGCAGATTGTAAGGCCGAGGAAAAACAGAAGATGGTAGAGTGTTCCACATTCGCACAGTTCGGGATAAGAAAACATCACGGAATTTTATTATACGACCGAAAGTATTTTGAACAGTGAAAGGATGTGCGCGGCTTGCGAGTATTGCGTGCAAGAATTAATCTACAAGATTTCAGACTAGATATTTCATCAGAACATTGACCATGCATGTAGTGATAAAGGAAACGAAAAGCATCCAACATTACGATTGTGCTCGAGTGAGTCGATATGACAAGTTATTGCCAAATCGCCAATGAACTTGAAGGCTTTCTTTTGGACAATTTCCAATGAAGACCCGGCCCAGATATGGAAATTATATTTCATTCTAGGTCTGATGGTCTTTAGCAACAGAGAAGATGTGGTCTATCCAGCTTAATTTACTGAAAATATTAATGCCAAAAATGCTTAGTGACGATGAATCGGAAATTATTGCTCTATCAAATGAAATGGGAGTTATTAAGTAGTGATCTTATTTTAAAGAGATGAAACCACTTAAGGTATTAGATGCATTAAATTCGACGCGATTTGCTTCCCCTCAAGCGAAGATATTGCGAAGATCGTTATTCAATGATCTAGTTATGCAATCTCGTTTAACATATTCGGCATTCCCTCTGGAGTCCACAAGAGTATCAAAGGAGTAAGTGAAATCTGATCTAAATAAGATTTTATAAGCCAGAGACAATTTTATTCCAAAATTTTGCATTAATTCGAAATTTTTTAAACTTTGATGAAATGTTGCGTGTGGTAAAATAATAGTAAATTAATCTTGCAACCATCGCCGAGGTTCGGATTACGCAAAAACAAAAAGAGTTTTTAACTTTTATAAAAAAGCTTCAAACTCCTGCAAACTTAAAGTAATGCTTACTCTGATATTTTCCACAATATGGTAAATTTGGTTGCAAACCTTTAGATCGTTATTCGACACAATTTGGTACGTTAGGCAAGGTCCGCTAACTTAAAGAATTTCCAAAAATATAACAACAAATGTATTTTTATACCCTAGATGAAATCGTAGAGTATATATGTCGTAGACATTTGACGTAACTCAGCATTTCATGAAAAGTCTAGACACTTCATGAAAATTAGGCAGATAGTGTACCGGTTTTGACTTAGCCACTTTTTACATTATGTGGCTGAAATTTTTAGTCAATTCATGAAATGCTAAAAGCGTTTACGCCGATACTGTAATACCACCCTATATAAGCAAACACTAGTAGTGGGAGATGGGTGGTGGAGGGTTAGGTCGCACCCAGGCCTGCGACACACACACACACACACCACACATACACCCACACACACATACACACACATATGCACACATACACACACATACACGCGCCGCGCCTACTCTCCATGAAGTGCCTAGACTTTTCGTGAAATGCTGAGTTACGCCAAATGTCTACGACATATACATATATAAGCTTGGCATTCCATTTGTAACGCACAGAAATAATGCTAGTAGAGCAAAATGAGTTGGACACCCACGCATAATTATTTTTAAAAGTTAGGTTGATTTTTGCATATCAGTCATAGAAATAGTAAACATAATTTCAAGCAACGATTAAATCAGGCAACCCATTATTGGTATTTCCATATGAACATTTAGGGTTTTTACGTACTTACTAGTCATTTTTATTGTACTGAAAAGTTCTTTAGAATAAAAAATTCGATAAAATTGGCTATAATCATTTTCACTGTCCGACGAACCGTTCTAGAAATATATGCGAAAGACCAGTTCAACAATCAAACTTGCACAGAGAGGTGACCGTATGAAATTACATACGGGCATTCATCTATAGGGTATCATGAGAATTGGTCTTAAGCAGGATTTACATTATGATGGCATGCATTTTTTACAGAAATTGTGAGAGAGATAGTTTATTTAAATTTAACTGCTGCCAAAGCAATCACTGCAATACCTCTCACGTACAGTCCCCTGCAATTTTTATGGTACAAATCGAAAACTGTCACATTGTCAAGTTGTCAAATTGTAAATTGTAGATTTTTTCATCGTTTGTTGTAAAAAAATGGATATGTCCAAATAACTTCAATCTTTCCTATAAACAAATATGTAAAAACTTTCGATTTCGCGCAATATTTAACTACAAATTAAAAACTTAGTTGGATTTTCTTCAATTTTTATTATAGTAACAACAATATGGCAGCACGAGTAGTCGAAATTGTAAATTACGGTTACCAATAACAATGTTTTAGTCTCAGTAACTATAAAAACTTACTACGGTTGAGAACTTTTTATGGTTCCGGACACGCACACATTGACAAATCGAGGTTTGGAAAAAATGCACAACGCGTTTGCTTCTCTCGTCTAAATAAATTTCCGTATACAATGTACTATCTCCCTCACGATTTCTGTAAAAAATGCGTACCATCATAATGTAAATCATCCTTTAGACCTAGCTTTTTTACTTGTTCACTATATATTTGAACACTGCCTGAGAACGCATTGACTCAATGAGCTGAAATTTTGTACATGGTGGTTTTATAGGGATTGTAAATATAATTTCAAAAATGAGCTAAATCGGGCAACCACTTCTTGGGTTTTCACGTTATTTTACTTTTACTTTCATCTAGGATATAATATTGCTCTCAGACCAATTATAAAATTTTCCTTTGTTTTTTAAATAACTTTTATGCAGTCACTTACCATTGACTAAATAACTTTATAACTTTGTACATAAAGGCGACGTTTCTGATGGAACTGTGACATTTTGAGAAGAGTTTTGGGGTAGTAAACGTGGATGGGGTTGTCCAATTCAGCCCGTATGTGATATCAAACTAAAGTTTTTTTTTTCTGTAAGAAACTTTATAACAAACTTTTTTCATCCAAATATTGTTAAAATGAGTGATTCTCGAATTAATGTACAAACGGGGGTGTAGGTTGGTGCGGCGATTTTTCTTTTAAACGCTTTAGCATAATGTTTTAATTTAAATTTTCTATGCTTAACCCTTATATTATGTTGGTTTGTAAGATACAATTTTCAATACGAATTTATGGCAAACTATTTGCAGCAGAATAATGATTTATATCTTAAATCAGAGATAACGAAGAGGTCTAGTGAATAACGTCAGGAAAAAAATGTATTGGAATGGAGATATTAGCTCGGACACTTCTAAAAAATAGTAAAATTGAAGTTCTTTAAATAAAATTCCTGTTAGTAGGTATTTTCATTTCTTTAGATTGTGACTATTTTAGAAAGATCTACTGAATAACGTTTTTTTTAATTATTTGGCCCTAATAGTGCTTGTTTTTTCTACCGATATTTCATGGACGGGAAATTGCAATATTTTGTTGAAATTTGTTGAAATACAAAGCAAAATAGTATATTTAACAATTATGTGAACTGCAAATATTCGTTTTTCGTCTTAAATTGTCGAATGTTGGGTTTTTGTCTTTTACGCTAGATGTCTCTAATGTGGTGTGTGGTTTAGGTTTAGGCTAATTTTATATGATTTTCTCACTTTCAGGACACAAACCTGCGTATAGTAAAGTTTATTGCCCACAGGCACGCTAGTATCTAAATTGAAACTTTTGCTGAAATACCACACTCAATTTTCAGAATCTGAGGTCTAGCATTTCTAATTTTGCAATGAAACTTTTCTTGTGAATATCACTGAGGAAGAAAAAAATATTTTCTACTTTTTAGTACAATTTATTTATAAAAGTTTTTTTTAATATACCTATTTTATTTCTCTTTTTATAGATGTGAAAATATTGGAAAACTTTTCCAAATTGTACGTAGTATTCGTCAATTTATACAATCCTAGGCCCAATTAAATTGAATCCGTTCGGTTCGGAATTGAAAAGGCTCTAAAAAGTTCTTTTTTTTAAGATAATCTATTGAAATCTTTTTAAAACTTTTAAAATCTGTTCTGAGATTGGTCTAATTTCACGGAATTTTGACAAAGGCGTGAGAAGATGTATTCCATATCAGAAATCATGCGGAACTATTTTTGACAAGTTTGTTTGGAAATTTGAATTTATAAACTTTGATGTCAATGAAATTTTGAAAATTTCGCAAACCTTTTTTTAATTTTCCGGAAAAAATGCTGTTTTGAGCTTTTTCGATACCGATCCCAACGGATTCAATAATAATACCCTAGACACACAGCACGAACTAATGAATCATTTGTACTAACTATTCATTAAAATGCCGTGTGTCAAATAGTATATGTCATTATAGCTCGAAAATCAGATGATAATGAAGTACACTAATGAAGTGTTTTCCTCCTTCATTATAGCTATAATGAGGAAAAATGTGCTAGATTTGGCATATAATGTAAATCTGCAGCTCCGCTGTGCATCTGCCGATTTGAAAAATAAGAAGAAGAAATGTAAAGAAATGCAAATAGCAAATTATATATTGTCAATATTCCTTTTAATATAAAGTTTTTCTCATTTATAAATTGTTAAATTGAAAATAAAATAAATAAAAACAAAGTTTATCGCGTTAATTCGATCCATATTGCTTCTTTAAGGTGATAAGTTCATCAAAACCAGTTTGACAGCACAACTTAATTTAAGAAATGGCTGTGTGTCCGCAGTTTATAATGAATCATTATAGACTAATGATTCATTAGTTATTTCTTCATTAAGAGTGCTGTGTGTCTAAGGCATAAGGCTGATTATGTTACAAGGAAGAAATATTTAGTGCGCAATTAAAAAATCAATAATAAATATTCTTATTGAAATAAAACTATATTAGCAACTTTCGACAATTGATACTTCGGGAAAACGAGAAATTCGCTGAAAAACATGAAATTTACCTAAAAGCTTTTCTAGTCTTGAAAAGAAGAAGTCAACCGGAGAGAGCAAAGGATAGAGTGGTAGAGTCCAATCTTGGTAAAAGCAATTTAGTGGACTTGTCATCAGATATAAGGCCTTCCGAATATTGAAGAACTCACATATTTACAACCAAGTGATGGACAACATTATCACTAATTTTAAAAATAGGTTTGAAAATCTACCTTTGGCACAGTCAGTTGACTCATTTATAGAGATGGACCTGAAACATGGAGAGGCATTTGTAGAAAATTATAAAAATGCTTTCAATGTAGACATTTCCACCTTACAGACTGAAACAAAAATAATAAAAAAAATGCTCCAAAACAAGAACATTGTAATAAATTTGGAAAGACTGATGAAAACAGAAATTAATAAAGACTTCTGCGCAAAATTAATATACAAGTTGCTGCAAGCAGCTCTTGGTCTTCTCGGCCAGCTGTGAACGGAGCTTGCCTTAAGGGCAACTATAAAGCTTAGTAGCAAAGTAATAGCACAACAGGTGCTAAATCAGTTTGCAGAAAAAAAAACTAAGGCTTATATATTAGATTTGAGCTTAATAAAAAAAATAAAAAAAAATAAAAAAAACATCCTAAAGAGTAATCTCTACTTTTATTTAATAAAAACGTAAATATTTGTTTTAAAATGTATATCTAACTTGATTTTCTGAAACGCATGCAGATGGTAAAAATCAGACCTGTAAAGTACCTAACTACATTGGTACTTAAGTATACTAGTACAAGTACCAAGACCTGGACTTAAAAAATTTTTTTTGTTCAAATCCCGATAATGGAATTAGATGACAATAAAATATTTGCAATCCTTTCTCTCTCCCTCATACGTAATTTTAAGGAATTGTGGATTATCTCTTCCAATAATTGCATCTTATACTTGTGCATACATGAGTGCATAATGTGTGACTTTTAAGAACTGTGCACACTGTTCCAGATGTTTTTCAGATATACCTACTGAAGAATTCTTTAGACTTTAGATTGTAAAAAACCTATAAAATTAATTATAATCCTGTTTTTTTACTGTCCATCCACCTATTGTAGACAGAAATGTAACCCTCTTTAACGAATCAACTTGATTTTTTTGTTATTTTTGGTTGGCGAGGGGGAGAGCTTTATTTATCACCCATTTATTTAAGGATCACCAAAATTTCTATTGCAATATGCCCTTCTTTCCTATAGTATAGTTCACTTGAAAATTTTCACACTCATGGATACATTTTGATCGAATCAAGCAAGTGTGGTGCCCCTTGAAGAAAACGTATAAGTCTGCCGCACTGACTCAACAATTTCAGGCTTATCTCGATTCACAGCGGCGAAATTATGTTACTTTACAAAATTACGTAGGTAGGTATCTGGAAGTTACAACACATGTACAAAATTGGAAAAGGGAAATGCCTAAGAAGTGTTCAATAATATTAAAACAAAATTAAGCCAAACAAAAAAAATGTATTTCTCTGCATTTATTATACATAAGCAATAAATTTGTATTAGTAATACAAAGATACTATACCAGTTGCCTTCGTCTCATTATATAATCCGTAAGATTTCTTAAATCCTTGCTTCCCATCGAGATGATATTGAACGAGATTCAAGGAATATTTATCAGCAGAATCTTTCTGATATCCGAAACCATAAATGTAACCGTCAAGTTCACAATAATTATACCTTAAATATTTGCTTTTCAAACGAATGCTTTCGCGATTTTTTTTTTAATTACGATTTTCAGTCACTAAGGGAACAAAAATTATTTTTGAAAATAGGCTTGAGTTTAGCTTTGAGAATTTGTTATGAGTGCTAATAACTTTTCAACGACTCAAAATAGTACATAGCTTGTAATAGGTTAAATTAAAAAGGAGAGTGTACAATCTACAGTTATTATAAAATAAACGTTATATTAACTGCCTTTTTGTAAAAAAAAAACATTTTACGGTAAAAAAATGGTAGAAAAATCTGAAATTTTTACTTTACCAGAACTCTTTAGAGGAGAATAGTGCGTGGCTGGTTGGACAGACGTTGAAAAGGCCTCAAAGACACCAGCTCTCGACTCCGACACTACACCCTGTACCTTTTAAGATACTAGCATAATTTCTTAATCACCCTGTATCTCCCAAACGGTTGATTTGGAGCCCCCCCCCCCCCACCCTCCCCTTGCCTTACAATTTTTTGTTCGCCTAGGTGAGTTACTATCACTTTCTGCTCTATGGGCCACCTACACGTTCACGGAAACACCCTGTATACATACATATATTAGGCGCTTTCGGCAAGCATATTCTCAGTGAGACAAGTGAGAGAGTTGGCTCAATGAGACTGCACTTTCGGTTAACTGTCTTAGTTCCATATTGAGCAACAAAATTCGAACGCAACCACTAAGCAACTGAGACAAGTGAAACTGAATTTTCTTGTCTCAGTTGACTCAGTTTCGTTATTTTGTTATTATAATTAATAATTAAAGTTTAGTGAGTTATTTGAATAAACTAACAACAGTTTCCTCAATTTATTACTATCCATTTTCTGTTGTCAAAATTATTTAAATGTCAAAATTGGCATTGGTTTGAACTGAGACAACTGAGACGGTTGCTCAAAGTTTTGTCTCAGTTGTCTCACTGAGACAGTGCTTGCCGAAAGCCCCTATTATAATCAGCGATGCTAGACGTACGATAATTCTCGTACATGTACGCGAATTTCTACTCTGGTACGATGTACGAGGCAATTCTCGTACGCGAAAGTACGAGAATTTGGGCATCAAATATTTTCCAACCAGAATTTTCACACTGTGAAAATACTACTAACAAAAGTCGAGTAAAAGATAATTTAAGAAAAGTAAGCAGAACCGTAACCCGTGGTATATAGAATGGCTTGTATATTCCGGTGGTTACGATTCTGCTTATTTTTTTTAAAGAGACTTGAAAAGAGCATAGCGGCCGACATTACACACTTTTTGCCTTGTGTTATTGCAGGAGTTTTTCATATAAAAATAGCTTGGATTTAGTTCAAACACCATAATTTCCATAAATTTGCCCTACATGTAACTTTGTCTAAACACCATTAGAAAGAAACATATTGGGCTGTAATTTGTTATAACATTATTTTTCTGTGGGAGCGATAGTTTTAGGCTCAAGGCCTGATCTCAAGATACCGAAATGATATTCATGGTTTTATATATCCTGCGTCCTATTGAAAAGCCGCCAGAACCTAATACCCTAGACAGACTACACCCCCATGACTAAACTTGAAAATCAGTCATTTCACGGAAATGAAGAGGTGACAGACTATGGACGAAAATTATTGCGAGTAAAGATCATGGCAGAATGATTTGATTAAATGCTATCAAGAAAATTTGCGAGTATTTACTGTAGTTGCAAAGAGTTTTGAGTAGAAGACAATTTTTGTTGTTCAAAGAGATCGAAAAGAGAAGTAAGCTGCTGCCACTGCTATCTTTATTGGTAAAACTTTTCACTTTCCAATAAATTAAGCTCATTTCAATGACGGTAGGTGGCACTTTTACTGCAATTTCACTAAATGGAGTAAAATTTTGTCCATTTGAAAACGAAGCGAAATGTTGCAAAATGGGTCCTTGATGGACGAGTGTCGACTTCTTTCCTTGGACCAAATTCATCCACACATCACCAAAGAAAAGGAAGTTGACATATTTTGGTACAAGCTTTCCCGACTCCGCACTGCTGATGAAGACCACAAATATATAGTTCTACCTCAATTTACGCTATCCAATTTAAATCTCGCACATTCCAATGGCGATACCGAGAGGATTTTTAGCAAGATCAACCTAACAAGAATGAAATTAAGACAATTAACAAGCTCACATCAAAAAAACGTGATAGGATCCCTCCTTTCAGCTCAATATGTTAAAACACAGTCGAAAGAAACCTACCACCCAAATGATAAGTCGCACAAAGTCGGCGTCATTTAATAGAATTAACCTTCTACTGCAGTGCGACCTGATGATGAAAATTTCGACCAAACTATTAACTCGGACCCAGATAATCCTAGCCTAATCTAAATGTCTTTTATTTTAAGAACAAGATTATACACAATTTTAATACAAAAATCGGTTTAAAAAATTTATCAAATAAAACTTTTTTAAAAACACCCATTATTTTTGTTATAAAAAAAATGAAATGTTACTAAATAATCCTCAGTTTTAATTAAGCTGCCATTTCTTATTAATTTCGCGATAAGCCTAGTGTACGAGAATTTTTCATGACGTACGAGATTTTTCTAAAGTTGGTACGAGAATCCATTTGTTGCAGTCTAGCAACCCTGATTATAATAAACATAAATGCGGGTCTCGTACAAAATTCGTGTACATGAGTGAAGTTGAGAATCGCTAATAATATCTCGACGGGGTAGTTAATATGGGAAGAAAATACAGAAGTGAATAAGATGCAGTATAAAACGAAAACCAAAAACCAGAAAAAGAATCACTGGAAGCTATGACGATAGATAAGTGAGTGGCAGCATGTAGAAATGTCATACAATTTGCACTCCTATTAGAAGCAATTGATTGTGGCAAGACGCCTACATGGATTCTGCTAGCTTTTCATAGCTGCACTGTACTCCCACACTGAAAAACTTCCACCCAACATAAATTTCGGCCGGCTTCACTTCATTTAGCTTATAAGCATTACTGTTTGTTATATGTATATTCTAAGGTTCTTTCCTTCGAATATAAAACCAACAGGAACTACTGGATTGCACAAAATACATGTATCTGAGCAAGCCACCAACAAGCCAAAAAACTATTTGGGTATCAGCTATTTCGCTCGCTCCCTCTATTTACATACATACTTTAAACGACAGTAAATAGTGAGAATTTGAAATAGAATTGTGGATTTGTTTTGACTTATCGCTATTTCTAATTTCCCCTGTTGCCCCTTTATTGGTCCTGTATGTTCTCCTTTATTACCATAGTGACATATATGAACATCACGCAAAATACACAAAACGGGTTGGGTCATAACTCTTATACGAACCACTCGCGATAAGTTATTTTTGGAAATAAATGAAAGAGCGAAGAGCTATTCAGACATACAGACAGACGTTTGTTGTTTTTTTTTTTTTAAACATCTAAATCAAGATAAATACAAGGCTAGTATTAAGAAAATTTTACAAACTTATGGTACTGATATTGACTCAGAAAAATGTATTGATGAAGCTAACTAAAAGAAAATTTTTTAATTAAGAATATGTATAAATTTATAAACGATGAGTTAGGTCTACTTTTCCGAACGTAGATGCCCATCTCAAATGCAAGTGCTGAACGCTCATTTTCGGTGTTGAAACGAATAAAAAATTATTTACGAAGTAACTTACATCAAAATAAAACAAGTGAGCTTCGCTGTTATGCATTGAATGAGATGTAATGGACTTGATTAATTATAATGACATTATAGACTTATTTGCTAAAACAAAAGACAGAAAAAATGTTTAATTATTATATTATTTTTTATTTAAAATCTAACTGATTTGTTTTTATACTCTTTTTTTTATATTATTAAATTGCGTTATTATGGAAATGTCGACTTTTGTTTCAAATAAACTAAAAAAACTGCATATGTGTACCTACTTCCTATATTTTATTAACCGAAATAGACTTATTTTTTTGGGGCGTCATAAGTTGCGGCCCTTAACGCGATGTCTGCGACTTGTAAAGTGCGAATTATTTTATGAAATTTTTGTGTTCAGAATTACTAGCGGAAATTATGTTTTAGAACATAGATAATGTTTTTTTTTCAGGTTCTGGAACTCATAGACACTCAGAAAGTTTGTTTTTTTAATCTATGCAATTTCATTGGCTCTAGGTATTATTAGCAATGGATAAAAAATGTCGGTAAATATCAGTGAGTTGATATACAAAATGTTTGTTAAAGCCAACGTACGAAAGTTGGCGAACTGCCCCTCCCCACCCATAACACAAAAATCTTAATTACGCCAATGTTTCCCATCAGAGAAGTACGAAAGTTTGGTGACCCCCCCCCCCCCCCCCCCCGCCTCGCAAATATCTTAGTTACGCCAATGAATGCTCCTCATCAGAGTATAAGTTTCCAATCCTCTACACTAGTTACCTACGCAAGCTTTTGCAATTTTGAAAAAAAAAATTGTTCCCTGCCTGCTGCGTGTGAGACGCTACAAATTCTTATAAGGGGAGATAAGAACTCAATTTTTTTCTTATTATTTTGTTGGAAATTTTTTATCAGTTTCTTATGCGCTATGGTGGCCCGCAACCAAAATCCAAATCCGAGTACCTACCCAGGCTGTACAAATTTTTAATGAGCATTATATTCTAGGCAGCATTGCAGGACTTTTGAATTTTTTTTTTTTATAAAAGTTATAAAAACTTTTCTTGTTTGTGAAATTTTTCGAATCACCGGGGATGGTTGCAAAATTAAATTTATTCGTATTTTACATCACCCAACATTCCATAAAAGTTTAAAAACTTTTAGAATTAATGTGAATTGATTGTCTTTATTGACTGACTTATTACGCGAATTTCGAAGTGGGTCTGTTTCAACCCCTTGAGCATAAATAAAGATCGGGCCGTTTTTGACCCTTTAGGCATAAAATTTGTTACGTATATAATTCGAACCAATATATACCTACCTACAACATTTTCTGTACTCACATTAGGTATAAATGCAAATTATCTGATGACAATAATTACTAATCCAATTCACGGCTTTTTAAATCAAAAAGATCATAATTGTTTTTCTCTACTCTCTAGAAATGAAAATTTATGAAAATCGTTTTCACAACAAGTTTTACACCATCCTCAAATGTAAACAGTATCTCTAATAAAAATTTGAGAGATACATTATTTCTAATTAGATACATTTCTATATCTAACTACTTCAGTTACACTATTAATTCAAACTACACAAGCATCGGTGGTTCAGTGGTAGAATGCTCGCCTGCCACGCGGGCGGCCCGGGTTCGATTCCCGGCCGATGCATGTTTTTTTTAATTTTTTTTTAATGAACTTATAAGTGCCAATAACATTACTCACCATATCAAATAATTGTTTCCATTTCTGCATAAAAAAAATAATTTTTTCACATTAGTATTTGTCATAACATAATTGGCGAAAATTTCCTTACATCTTTCAAGAGTTCCCTTCTCTGCTCAGCTTCATCAAAATCCGAGTTGAGATCGGTATGATCTGTGTCATAAACCTGTTCATTTCCACACTGAAAATAGTAAATAGCATACATTTAGGCGAATATTTTATTTTCATGAATTATATGAAGAGAAGCTTTTGCTTGTTTTTTAACAATCAACTATAGTAGTTCCGCCCAAAATGATAAACATTTAATCAATAATACTGAATTTTCAGAAAACAAGAAACAGGAAATAAAAATAGCCATGCAAATGTACACTTCTACCCCTCATTTCTACTAGTCATTATAAAAATTTACCTGTGAAATGCTTCCAATCGAACGTAATGACCCAGCTATAGTTGAAATCCGTTCAACTTCAATATCAGCCAAAGTTTCTTGCTGGCTTTGAATTTCGACACGTGAACTGCATCGATCAAATCCCACCCACATATTCTTCAACTTTTCCACTTAAGAGTCCGCAATTCAATCATTACGTGAACGTTTGATTTTTCAATCAATCACAAATTAAAATATTAAAGGTTTGTCAGAGTAGTAGACATATATGTATACACACACTTTTTACAGTTCTCTTTATAAGTTTTATTTAGATAGAAAGTTTGGTCATACGATGGTGCCATGTTTTCAAGCAAGTTAATTGAGAAAATCTGAAAAGAAATAATTTTATTGAAATTTATGCAATAAATTCTTTAGAACATATTCTAAAGTTATTTTTATATGCTGGTGAAATATTTAATAATATTCAACGGATTACATAAATATTTTACAGTATAAAGGAAAGAACAAGCGAAAGATAAGTCACTACATCTTCCGTCCAAAACGTCAATGATTCTGGGCACATTTATTTATACATAATCAATTCTTCAAGGTGTTTCTAGCCTTTTAGGATTTCAAATTTGTTCATCGACTTTTAAAAACCCCATCTACAACAACTGTAAACAGGCGCTATGATTATTTTCATTTTCGCTAATAAGTAGCCCTTAGCCTTTTATTTTCACAATCACGGTCAAGTTCCTACCAAATTTTACGAAATCGGAAGGAGTCCAATCGAAATTTTTCCAATTTGTAGAGATTCTTATAATGGAATGCATATGCTAACACCCACAACAAACTGATGAGACCTCTACGGAACATTCAATGAAGTGAGCTTGAACTTTTTTGAATTTCGATCCCAAAGAGGGGGTTTTCCATAACCAAAGAGCATTTCCTGGTTTCTCAAGATGTTGGTGCCATTTTTGTACCTCAAGATTAATGCAGAGGATTTCTTTCAGAAGAATTTCAAATCTTACCTTCAACCCATTTTTGTCAGCGATCATTCTAAATAAAAGTAAACTTGTATGTACTAGAATTGTAAACATGAATTTCTTGCCTTTTGATAATTATTCTGTTTTTGCTGAATTTCTTAATTTCATGTATTTACCGACCTCGATGTAATTCGCAACGCTTTTTTTTTATATTGCATTTATTCATGGCTAAAGTAAATTATCTATAAAATGCATATCTCCTATAAATATGTACACCAAGCAAACCCGACAATTTGTGATAGAATTCTTATGTTGCTCGATGCACAGTTATCGATTAACCGGCTCGAGATTGCTTGGGATATCTATAATACTCGTAGTTTCATAGTCTGTACAAGAGTTTCTTTCAATAAAGAGCAGCAGTTCATAGAGTCAAAGTGGTTAAGTTATTTTTCATTCACCTTAGTATAACCCAAAAGTTGATAAGGCCAACAAAGGAGGCTTTAGTGAAGCAAACCAAAATACGAATATTCACCTGAATTAAACGACAACGGTGTTTGTGAGACTCAAGAGCAAAAAAAAGACTAATTCATTGCCTTCAACGTCTTCAACACAAGACAAAACTTGAAAACTTTTTACATTCGATTGCAAAGCAGTAAACCTGAATTGTTTATCATCTCATGCAGGTACATTCAACTGGGAACATATTTTTTCATATGGCATGTCCAGACAAACAATAACACCACTTGGAATATTCAATGAATTTCTAATTTCGTAATCATTTTGCATTAAAAATCCGCCAATTATATGATATCGTGTTTGGAATCTATAGATAACCATGCCCGTTTTTTAAATGGGATTCTCTAATACGTTTATAAAAAATATCTATACTCGATCTCGAACGCGTTACAGACAAAGAGACAAGCAGAGTCTGTGATTTTCTTTAGTAAGTCATACTGGGATTCTAACGCATTACAGACAAACAGACAAACAGAGTCTGGTCTTTTCTTAAGTTAATTAATATCTCAATATCTCAATATAGTAAATTAGGAAACACGACTTTCAACGGTGCGGTTCTATAATTCAAATTCAAATTCAAATTCAAATAAAAGTTTATTTCAACGCTACACAAGTAAGACAAATCTTATAATTATATATAGGTAGGATAATAAAAAAAATTTAAACATAAACATTACTGAACTAAACTAAACGTACAAAATAAGATATCTAATATCTGAATTAATAAAGATAAATACAGTTTGCTTTATTACTACGAAACCAGATCAAATGTACCGTTATGCAGATCTTAAATATTCCATTAAATTGTTCCGTAAACTATGATTGTCCCTGCTCGTTCTAAGGTGCACAGGAAGAGAATTCCAGAGTCGTGTGGATTGAATAAAAAATTGACGACCACTTGAAACACAGGTGGACGGAGGAGTGTTTAAAGAAAAAGTTCTTACGGATTGAGAAAAATCCAGTCTAGTATACAGGTAGTCACGTTGCTCGGTAATCTTCAAATTACGAAGGAATAGTATCGCACGATATTTAAAGTAAGTTTCCAACGTGCATCCCAAGATTGAATTTAAATATCCCGAGACATGGTTATATCGCCTCAAGCCAAACACATACCCCACGGTAGAGTTAAAAGCCACATTGAGCTTACGCAATGAAATTGAATCAGAACCACGAAATACTTCACATCCATAAGTCATGAGGGGAACAATTAACGATTTAACTAACATAATCCGCGTGTCAACAGGAGTAAAGGACGCAGTGACAGAAAGTTTACGCAGCGTTCCATAAACTATGCAGACAAGCGCGTTAATGTGATTGGGCTAACTTAACGTACGATCCAAAAATATTCCAAGATTCTTTACGGTACTACTGTAAGGAATAATTACATTGTTTAGGATAACATTCGGAAAGCAGGAAGTGTCTAATTCACTTTTATAGATCACGATAGCTTTGGATTTAGAGTCATTTAAGCTCAAAC
This sequence comes from Dioctria linearis, assembly GCA_963930735.1. Taxonomy (NCBI): domain Eukaryota; kingdom Metazoa; phylum Arthropoda; class Insecta; order Diptera; family Asilidae; genus Dioctria; species Dioctria linearis. The sequence continues at coordinate 191,541,764 of OZ005743.1, read as the reverse complement.
TATTACTAACAGCCCAATCAAGCACATCTAGCAACCCTAGAAATGTAAAGCTGTATATCATCAGCATACATATGGTAATCACAATTTCTCAGAACCGTTGGAAGATCATTAATAAAGATAGTAAATAATAAGGGACCCAGAATGGAGCCTTGACGGACCCCACTCCACAAAAGTATAGGAAGCCAGAAGCAGAATTAGAACAGACCACACTCTGATGATGCCCGCAAAGGTAAGACCAAACCAACGTGCATGCAGAATTAGAAAAATTAAAAGCCAGCTTACGTAATAATAATATGTGGTCAACTATGTCAAAGGCCTTGGAAAAGTCAAGGGGGACGAGTGCCGCAAATTTACCACTATCAAATGATTTCCTAATATCATCTGTCATATTTAGCAATGCTGAAGTGCAGCTACGCTTAGTTCTAAAACCCGATTGAAGATTAGACAGGAGGTTCTCCTCATCTAAATAACTGGTGATTTGGGTGTGCAGGATTTTTTCAAAGACTTTAGAGAGAAAAGGCTGTATGGAAATAGGACGATACTACGTTGAACTACGAGACTTCTTGGGAATGGGAATAATTTTAGAATACTTCCAAATAGAAGGGATCGTAGATCTTAAAATAAAGTTGTTGAAAAAGTAGGTGAGATTTGCGAGTATAACAGACAAAAGAATTTTTGTAAATTTGGGGTGAAGGTCATCCAGTCCAACAGCGTTAGATTTCACCGCCATAATAGCAGAATAAACGTCTGGCTTGCTAGCTTGACTAAAAGCAAATCCATCAAACGGATCAAGTGTATTTAAATCACTATATATGCTAAACTTACAGTCAAACTTTCAAAAGAGTGAGCTGTGGAGATATTGGTATAGGTATATCGAAATGCAATCACATCTCTAAAGATTAACACTAGCTAAAGATATCTTTTATCTGTAGTAATACATCAAATGTAGCTGACAACTATGAGAAGCTTTCTAATTCTCATAATCCACCAACTCATAAATCATTCGACGGGCTTTCGATTACACCTTTTAAAATTCTTAAGGCGCTTTTTGTTACAGTATACATTCTAGATAATATCCACTACAAGTTTATTATAAAAATATCACCGGTTATCCTACCATTCATCACTCGATGTTCATCTCAATACAATACCCCGAAAACTCCATAGAAGATTTTGGTGTTCGGGCCACCAGTACCCAAAAATAACGTAAAATTTACTTGAGAATTTTCCTTGAGAATTCTTATATTTGAGGCAGATTGCGTGCTTACGTTTTGTTGGATGACCTTCCTGTTTATGTAAAAGAAGTCGCCTTTGGTAGAGACATCAATATCTAAAAGATAGCATGTTGGTCGTCAATTTAAACCCAGCATTCAACCTTTAAATGATTACATATATATTTTTGGTCGTTTTCTTTGTAGAGAAGTTTAAAGTTTGGAGAGAATAAGAAAACAAAATATTTTCGCTGCTTTTATTGTGAATAGCCACTTTTTGATTTGTAATCCTTGCTACTCTTAATCGGCTTCTTGCCCTCCAATGCTTCCTACTGCTGCCTCGATAACAAGAACCCTTCGGCTTGTTAAATTTTCTACCGCCCTAATGCAGAATCACTATTCTAGAAGAAATATTTGTTATTTCTCACAATACGGACAAATAATATTAATAATTTTATAAATTTTTCATTCTGAAGAAACTTGCAAAACATTAAAAAATTTCTATCTCTAACTAACCGTTTTCCCAATAGGCGCAAAAAATTTGCATTTTCTTGTATGGCACTCCTATGAAGTTATACCCTATTTAACAAAATTTCCGAACCTTAATCTATAGAGAAAAAAAATTTATAAAACAATTCTAAGCAACATTTCAGCTCTCTAATCTAAAATCATTTTCAAATTATCGTACAAAAGGGAAGGAAACAATTTGCATAAATCAATGTTCTTGCAACAAAATTAATTAGCACGAGGTCAGCTATACTCGGAATAATATTTTGAGGATAGGTATCGCCTATCATATAACGTTAAATCATCACAACACCACCGATAAACACCTGTCCCTCGATAAATGTAGGTACTCAAAGCCAATTTCAATTGCCCTTTTGTTATAAACCGTAGTATCGTATCCAGAAGGATGAATACCTATACCTCTACACACCTACTTGCTTGCCTATTCCATATATGTACATACAGCGACGCATGGCGGCAGTCCAACCTTCTATGGGTTATGCAGGGACAGTTTCAAGGCATCTTGGATAAACAAAAAAAAATATTGAAAGGACGGGCACGTCGGGACACCCCTCACTATGCGGTGACACACTGATGTCGCTATGGTTACTAACTATAACCCCACAAAGGACATGATATACACAATACACAAGAGAATGCTTGCACAATATTTGGCTTGCAAAGTTTGCTGCTGCTGTTACGAGAGATTACATAATATCCCGTGTATAGAAGCCCTTGTGTATTCCATTGAACTTCAGTAGCGAAACAAGGGGAGAATGTATGGGGAGATGCGGAAGGCCAACAAAATGCTTCTAATGGGATTTAAGGTGGCGCATATACATAGCTTCTGAACGCGCTGTTATTGAATCGAAATTACATAGGTATATACCTTCCTACCTATGTTATATGAATGGAAAGACAGCGAGAGCTTTCAAGTTTGAAAACTTAAAGATAAAGACAACTTGATGCTGTTTTATCTATGCTTTCTGTTGATAACCTAAATGAAATAATGCACACAGTAATCAAAGCATCCATTTTGAAGTTTTCCTCGTATAAATGTTGCCACCAGGCGCGATAAATCATCATTGGAAATTTCACACTTTTTCAATTCCAACATTGAAAACGACGAGCAGACAAGAAATTCAAAATTGTTGGTTGGGATTTCCATAAAGGAGTTACCTGATTTAAATATAGTCAGAGATGTAAGGATCAGGAGGCAGTTATTAAACATCTCTTGTTTTTGACATATTTTGATTTTTGCATGTCCGTCTGTCCATTTGTCTGTCCGTCTGTCCGTCCTCTCGATAACTCTAGAGCACGTTTATTTAGAGAGAGTTGAAATTTTGCACATGGCCTTTTAAAAAAAAAAAAAAAAAAAACGTAAATTTAAGTTCGACAAGTATAAAAGCTAGAATTGTTCTAGGACCAAACCTTATGATACCCTAGATGAATGCCCGTATAAAATTTCGTATGGTCACCGAACTATGCAAATTTGATTTTTGAAGTGGTTTTTCGCATATATTTCTAGAACGGTTCGTCGGACAAAAATGATTATTATATTATATTATATATTATTATAAGCAATTTTATTGGATTTGAAGAAGTTTTTAGTACAATAAAAATTTGTAGGACTGATGGTTTTCCCAGTATATGTAAAAAACCTAAATTTTTATATGGCAACACCAAGAAGGGGTAGCCCGATTTAGTCCATTTCCTCCATGATGATCCACAGAGCGGGAGGTGATATGACTCACTTAGCCAAACAAAAAATTGATTGGCATGGGAGGGGGGGGGGGTATATCAACCGTTTCGGAGTTATAGGGTAATTAAGAAAACATGTTAGGTTTTCACAAAAGGGTACAGGGTGTACGGTTACTGTCAAGAGCTCATTGTGTGCAGAAATTCATGGCCTTTCCAACGACTATTCAACCAGCTGCATACTCCTCTCCTCACAGGAGTTATGGTGGTCTAAACTAAAAACTTGGAATTTCCGAATTTTTTTTTTAAAGTTTGACCTATTGTCTTTTTACAAAAAGTTAGTTAACACAACTTATTTTTATAAAAATTGTAAACTGTGGAGTCTAATTTAATTTATTGCACCATACGTGCTAACTGTAGCCGTCAAACAGTTATTAGTTCATAAGCTATTCAGGTCATACCTAAATTAGACGATAATATTTTTAAATTAAGTTACTAATGGAACAAATTATCTTTGAGAGTAGTCTACGAGCTAATAACTCATTAACGGCTACACATAACACATAGGGTGTAATACGTCAAATTAAAGAGGAGACTCCACTATTTTACAAATTTTACAAAAAAACTTGTTAACCACCTTTTTGTAAAAAAACAAGAGGTCAAAGTCAAAAAAAAAATTTGAAATCCGAAATTTTTATTTTGGACCACCATAACTCCTGAAAGCAAACGATTAGTCGTAAACGTTTTTATTATACTGAGAAGCTCTTCAGAAAATGAAATTCTATGAAATTGGATATAATCATTTTTATTGTTTAACGAACCGTTCTAGAAATTATATCTAAAAAACCACTTTAAGAAACAAACTTGCACGGATACGAAATTACATACGGGCATTCATCTAGGGTGTCATAACAATTGGTTTTATATCAATTATAGCTTTTTTACATGTTTTTAGAGTTCCGTACAACAAAATTTAAAAAAAAAACGGAACCATTATATGCAGATTGCTCATGCGTCCTTCCTTCCTAGGAATTTGAAATTTGGCAGAATGGTAGGTCTTTGTGACGCGCACATATTTTGACAGGTAAAGATTATGAAACATTTTTTTTTTAATTTCTAATGGGGACTGTTGAGCTCTCTCAAAAAAAATTTTTTTTTGTATCATGTTGGGTATCGTTTGAAATATTGATTTTTTTTAAACCTTGAAAGTAGGTTTAAAAAAAAATCAATATTTTTGGTGACTTGATCATAAAGATATAGTCCAAAATGTGCGAAAAAAACAGCCCTCTCAGTCACTGATCTTCTGAGTTTCTAAAGCTAAAATTTTAATATTGTCAATGTTAGTAGGCATTGACTCATAAATAACAGGAAAACTGCAGCTTTTTTTCGTCAGTCTAATAATGGCTGGAAAAAATCTTTTTTGTGTTAACTTATATACAACCAACTCTTATAAAATAACTCTTGCGTCCCTTAGATTCAACATTATTCAGGTATCATTAGCAAATTTGAATTAGATTTAAATATACTTAAACTCGATTAATCGGCTGCTCGTTGATAAAGTTCTGATATGGAACCCTGATTGCGCGAGCCCCGACTCGCTCTTATCCGAATTATCTTTAATTTGGACAGCAGTAATAGCCTTGACTTCCAAGTCTCATTTATTCTATCTTTCCCCGAATATATAAATATCATTTTCATAAAGTACGTATAAATTGGAATACATAAGTATTGGTATCTACATAAATATGTACCTATTCCCAATAAGCATCTCATTGATAACCAAAATATTTAAATCACAAGTCACAATTCGGACAAAATTACAAAATATTGAGAACAGTTATCTTAATGAGACTCAATAGATTAGATTACATTAAAATTGATTGGTTTGAATTGCATTACTTACTTAAATATTTCCAGCAAATTTTATTCATTATGATAATTACTATATTAATTGAATGTATTCAACAACATTTTTAAATCTTTTTCTAGGAATAATATATAAAAAAAAAATGTCTATCAAAATGTAAAAGATTTTGAACTATCTATGGATGATTTGTTACAGAAATCAAATCTTACTTTGATTTCCAATCAATTTAAAAAATTTACAAATCAAATATTTGTAGGTAAGTACTTTTTGGGCAAACAAAACATTATGAACGAAGTTCGTGGATTAGTGATCTGATATACTTTAATGGACTAGGTACGTGAATTATGTACATATTCAAAATAAAGAAATCAAAATTTCTATTAGTAATAGTTATATTAATTCAGGGCGCGCACTAAAGTAGTATGGTAGTGACGTGGTTTTGGATTAGCAAGAGGCATAAGAGAAGTGTGGTAATAAAGTGGCAAAATCGTTTAACGCGTACTGAAATTGCAATTAATGCTATCGCACCATTTGTTTACCACATGCATTGATCAGACAAAATGTCATCGTCAGAGGATGAGGATATTCTTGCATTTATCAAAATTGCTAATCTCAACAATAATGATCGAAATAAACGAAGAAAAATTCATTGGGTTCATTCATTGTGAAGAGCACAAAATACGGAATTTATAATGCAAACAAGAATGCTTAAATTTTTAATGGCAACAAATTTAAATTTTTTTATCGAATGGAAAAATTAAGATGGACTAACAACATAACCTTATTGAGCAAAATGAGCTATACATTTTTTTGAATTCAGCATGCAAGAATTATAAACGAACAACAAAGATACAACTGGTCTAAAATATGAGTCAGACCAGTGAACTAATGAAAGTGGCGGTGAAGCGACACGTGTCACTCAAGATTAAAAATGCCGGATATTAGTGGCGACAGATTGCTCCCCAAACCACTTACGAAACATTACACACCTCCACACTCCATTTTAAAGCACGATCTCGCATTTCTTTCCTTGAGTTAAATCATAATTCCACTTGTCTTTGCCCCATGGTCATCACGTCACTACCACTTCACGCACTTTCCCACCTTGTAGCATTAAGAACTCACTTTTTAATCGATCTCCGCATTAGCCTAAGTGTAAGTGTATTGTTTCATTTGCAATCAATGGTCGCAATCTCAAGAATCAAAGAACTTTGCCTAAAGATTTTCCAAATTGCTATTTCTAAAATATCCAGCCTAAAAGTTTGCAAATTTACGTCGCAAACTGATCTTTAATGAAAAGCCAGTTTTTGGCCCATTGGTGCAATGGGGTTAGTAGTTTAGATGGCAAGGAAGAAAATTTGCAATCCTAGGTTCGAGTCTGATCAAAGAAGTAGCGATTTTTTACGCCCAAGATTTCTCACTACTGAGCGGAATTCGAAAATTCGAATTTCATCAAAGAGTTTTTGGGCAATATTGAAATTCCCGATTAATCATAAACCGCTGACAATTCTAGTTGTGGTTTATTTCATGCTAGGGAAATAGTACTTTTTTTTTATGTAATAATTTTTATTTTAATTACGTTTCTTAACTTCGTTCTTCCCTATTAGTAAAAAATATACATTTGCTGAAAGCTCATAGTTGTAGGTTGCTAGAAAGGAATGCTATTGTGATATATGTACAGGGTGGGCCATAAGTCACTGAACATTGTATTTTTGATATATTTTTTTTATTTTTTATTGAAAATGAATAATTTTGATTAGAAAAGATAGTTTTAATCATGAAGAGTTTTTTAAAAAATAATATCTTTTAGATGCTTGCCATCAGCCTCAATGCAAGCTGCTGCTCTTTGCTGTACCTGGGTCATAACCGAAGCCAAAACTGGTTGATAAATCGCAATATTCTCATTTTTTATGTTGTCTTTTAGTTGTTGCAGTCCTTGCGGTTTATTTGCGTAGACACGATCTTTCAAATTTCCCCACAAAAAGAAATCTGGTGGTGTTAAGCTGCGTGATCGTGATGGCCAATTAACATCTCCAAATCGTGAAACGATACGGTTACCAAAAACCGTTCGCAGCAAATTCATTGTTTCCCTTGCAGTATAGGACGTAGCTCCATCTTATTTAAACCACATTTCTTGAGTGTTATGAAGCTCAGGAAACAAAAAAATTTCTAACATAGACCTGTAACGCTTACCATTTACAGTCAATGCATTGCCATCTTTGTCTTGGAAGAAGTGCGGACCATAAATTTTGTCTGCTGATATTCCGCACCAAACTGTCTGCTTCAAGCGGTCTTCCACTCCGAGGTAAGTCACAAACAGAACCCGATAACTGAAAATGAGCGACTAGATTACTTACTTGATTTCGAGATGATGCATTTCTGGGTTAAAAAAATTTCGAAATTTTCTTTGGGTTTGATTTATTGAATTTTTACTAGAAAAATAAAACTCAACAGTTTTTACTCGTTCCTCAATTGTATACATGGCTAATGAATCTCCCAAACGTTGTTTCTAATACCAAAACATAAAAAGAGAAGAAAAATAAAAAATAAAAAAGTTATATCAAAAATACAATGTTCAGTGACTTATGGCCCACCCTGTATAAATGTACGAAAGTATAATAAACAATTCTGCATTCAAATTGGAAAGAATTTGAAATTTGAGCTAGTGATTAAACAACAATCAACAGCACATGTAAAAAAAGTTATTATTGATCTAAGACGAGTTCTTATGATACACTAGATGTAATTTCGTATGGTCACCCATCTGTGAATGTTTAATTTTTGAAATGGTCTTTCGCATATATTTCTAGAACGATTCATCGGACAGAAAAAATTATTATAACCAATTTTATAGGATTTCATATTCTGAAGAAGTTTTTAGTACAAAAAAAATGTCTAGGACTGATCATTTTCACAGTATGTATACCTACGTAAAAAACCTAAATTTTTATATGGAAACACCAAGAAGGGTTTTTATTAAAACACCTTTGTACCTATGTACGTGTTCTGAGGTAGTGCCCAAATATATAATGAAAAACGAAATTTTTGTACGGCGACCCCACGACGAAGTTACCCGATTTTTCGAATTTAATTTTACTTTTTTTTAAAAGGCATTCTGCAAAATATCAGCTCTCTAAGTACATGCGTTCTCGAGTTATCGTGAGGAAGGACGGACAGACGGACACGCGCACAGACAAACGGACGGACGAGCAAAAATCAAAATAACTTTTAATGTTATGCGTGGGTGGCTAACCCATTTTGCTCTGCCATCATTATTTCTAGGTGTGACAAACAGAATGACAAACTTAGTAGGTACCCTATAATTTCATCATCTAGGGTATTATAATACGTTGTCTGCTGGTAATGTCGACGACAAAGACACAATTGTTATACCCTAGATGAAATCTTATAGGCTGCTCCAAGTTCATGATTACGTTGGTAACGTGTAGAAATAATGATAGTAAAGCAAAATGGACACCCACGTATAATGTTAATAGTTATTTTGATTTTTTCATGTCTTTCTGCCTGTCCGTCTTCACGATAACTCGAGAATGCGTTCATTTAGAAAGCTGAAATTTTGCACAGGGCTTTTAAAAAAAAATTATATTTAAGTCAGTACCCAGAAAATAATCAGTCCTAGACGTTTTTCTTGTACCTACTCCAAAATTCTTCAGAATATTAAATCCTACGAAATTGGTTAAAATCATTTTTACGATCAGAAATCGTTCTAGAAAGATGCAAAAAAACGTTAACCCTTTATTACTACACACAGTTTCAGCCCTGATTTTCCTACCTGTAGAAAGACCCCACAGTAAAATTAACCGATTTTACTAGGAAATTCAAAAGTTTGTTTTATGTATGAAAGTTTTAATAATTTAGGAATTGTATTATTGTTATGCCATCTAATTATGCATTTTGAATACAGTTAAAACACATTTTTATTAAGTAAATGTATCGCTGGCAACTGTCGCATTGCGAGTTAATTTTTTTATCCATTGATCGTGCACAGGAAGGGCACATTCCTCTCTTTCCACGAGGAACTTCCAACTCTTCAACATGTCTTTCCTTTTCAATTATTCTGGCTATTCTGTCCTTAAGTCAAGTAGGAAAAGAGTTGCGTTCAAAACGATCCTCTACTCTAAATAATGGTCTTAGAAGAAAACAAATTTTTAAAAGACAGCGCGCGTTTTTTTCACCAGATTCTTTGTTCCGTGAGTTTGAAAGATGTAAAGATATAAACGAGTTTATTCCTACAGCCACAGTACATTCACCTGACATATTGGATTTTGTTAATTTTCCCTGAAAAGATTTCTAGAATTTTCCAATTGCGCTATTCCTACCCTGGGGTTGTAAACGAACCCAGCCCGTTTATATTTCTCAGAAAAAAGCACCGATTTTTTTTATATTGGCGCCGAATGAATTTCAGCTATCCTTAGTACGCTTTTAAAACAATGGGGATGAGAACTTTCAATATTTTTTAGAGAAAACATAAATGAATTATTTTTGAGGTCGTTTTCGACCACGGGTAGTAATGCAAAGTTAACAATCAAACTTGCGCATTGATCTAGGATATAGTAAGAAATCCAATTCTAGCTTTTCCATGTTAACTCTGAAACTATATTCCTTTAATCAATTTCCATCAAATTCCGTCCGTATTCCATGTAATTTTTGACAAGTTTAGAAGGAAATCTTTTACGTTGACTTGCATAATAGTAGGCGCGATTATAATCGTCAGTAGCAACATTAATGAAATTATGAATCATAGAAACGGGGAATATCTAAAAAACGGTTGCATTTAGGTAATTAAATTAAAGATAACATTCCAGGGTTTCTAATCTTGTAAAAAACAAGTAAAAAAGGTAATATTGGTCTAAGACCAATTATTATGATACCCTGGCCTAGATGAATGCCCGTATGAAATTTGGTATGGGCACCCTTGAGCAATTTTGATTTTTGCAGTAGTTTTTCGCATATATTTCTAGAATGGTTCGTCGGACAGAAAAAATGATTATAACCAATTTTATAGAACTTCATATTCTGAAGAAGTTTTTAGTACAATAGAAATGCTTTGGAGTGATCGTTTTCACACTATCCGTAAAAAAACTAAATTTTTATATGGCAACACCAAGAATGGGTTGCCCGATTTATTCTGGTATTTAAACATTTTTTTCTATTACTATGAAAACACTATGTACCAAATTTCAGTTCTCTATGTCAACGCGTTATCAGGCAGTGTTCAAATATGTAGTGGAAAACGAAATTTTTGTATGGCAACCCCACGAAGGACATGCCCGATTTGTCTCATTTTCGAACTTAATTTTCCTTTTTTTTTAAAGTCCGCGTACAAAATTTCAGCTCTATAAGTACACGCATTCTCGAGTAATCGTACGCACGGACGGACGGACATGCAAAAATCAAAATAACTTTTAATTTTATGCGTGGGTGTCCAATCCATTTTTCTCTACTAGCATTATTTCTGTGCGTTACAAATGGAATGACAAACTTAGTATACCCTTTAGATTTCATCTAGGGTATAAAAACTGTATAGTTATCAAGCATTTTGGCGGAATAATCGTTAAAATTTGAAATAATTAGGTATTCTAAGTTTTTGACTTTGACGTCCTACAACCTCCGACGGAACGTGACAGGAGGGGTGATTGGGCATTCGTTGGAAAGCTAAGATGGTTTGATATCATCTGAAATGAATCTCACCTTGATAAGGTGTATATGGTGCAAAGTGGAAGAAGTACTAAAAATATTAAGCCCCCTATCGCCTATAATTTTTTGCTTGTCTCAACCTCAGCTATGAAACTCTTGAGTAATATGCACCAATTATGAAACACCCTGTTTATATATGTACCTCTGAAGTCAGGACTTGGTTTATTAAATTAAAAAAGATATCTTTTAACCATCCAATCACAATAATAATAATTTTTAAGTAAGATCACCAATTTATAGTGTATGTGATTTCAATTATGTTAAAATATGATTTTCAAATTTTCATCAACTCTTGTTGTAAGGTACACCTAGAGCAAGTTACAGGTAGCCTTTAACTAATCATTAACAAGGTACGTAGATTAGATACCTATGAACGCGGTATACTTTTATGAAGAGTAGGTACACCGAGCTCAAAATTTCTTATGAATTAAAATTGAAAGGAAAACCCCGCCAGCTCTGACATATAACTACTCACAAAAAACAATTATTCAGAAAAATCCGATATGGCCCTGAGTCCACTGATTAGCGACTTTAGCGTCCAAAGAACTTGATTTAGGCATTTACTTTGCTTGATTGCGTGTTACTTGTAAATAAAAAATGCATGTAAATTAAACCCAAATTCGTAACCTAAAAAAAAGGAGAATGATAAATCTTTCTTATATAGTAATCGAACTAGACAATTACTGCCATTATTTCTGGGACAAAGTCACTAACATAATGGACTAACCGATTTCCTATTTCAAATCTACAATGCTGGGTGAAGTTTATCCCGAGACTTGTTGTTTCATTTTATTTCAATAAAAGATAGCTCCGATAATATTTAGATATACAATGTAAAACCACTGACTTATAAAAATGGACTGAGAGATTTGCTATTTCATATGGTATGGCACAAATATTGTTTTTCTGTATATCAGGGTTTGACCACCCTTTGAAACATACTATATACAAAACATGTAAAACTCAACCAATAAGATTAAATTTTATACCCGAAAATCGAATTAAATTAAAAAAAATATCTTTCTTATGTTCAAATGATATTTTAATCGCTTATGGCCTTGGCAAGGGCCTTTCAATAAAATATTTTTGTATTGTATTGTGTATAAGCACTCTTATAACTCTTATAAGAAATTGAGCTCATTCCGACTTAAATTTTCAAAAGGTAATTTTTACCTGAATCCTGCGTATGGGCAAGAGTGACGGAGCATGATAAACACTATCTTTACCTTATTCTTCCTGCGGTGCGGTGATTGCATTTGACGTCAACATAAAAATATCAAATGATATTGGTTTGATAGCTTCAACTCTGCCATATGGCGAAAGAGGAAACTATAAAATGTTTGCCATTCTTTCCTTTAGGAAAATGATACCTAATACGCTCAGTCCATTCTTAGCCATAGCCACCACAGGGGAGAATATTGGCACTTTTTACGGATGACAAGTATTCGGGGGTAGGAAAAAGTCCGTGCTACCCAGTTTCGATCGGGAGTACGGGCAGCATACCAAGGAGACTGCAGCAAGCCGGCCATTTTGAAATTGCGAAATTTCTGAAATTTCTCAACGGACAGCTGCACAGATGTTTGTTTGCGATTTGAGGTGATAATTTAATAATTTAATAATCATTACATGTTGTGAATTTATGATACAGTAATTGTTTATATCAAAAACTGTTACTTAATTGAACACGCACGCAATTAATTTCGGCAATCATATAAGGAACTACGCGAAGCAACATTATTGTTATGGCACGTCTAAGCCAAGGGAAGGAAATTCCTTCCTTCCCTAAAAGTTCTCGTCTGGGTTGGGCCTTATACTTATAAGTTAGTGATGTATGTATACATAATGAAATTTTTACTTTTACCAAATCTTTTCAGGGTGGAATAATTCGAGACTTCAAATTTGTTATTTTAATGAAATTATAAATAATTAAACTCCGGGTTGTTTTAACCTGAATAATGCTGACACGGAAAGAGAAAACTATATACAAGGTGTGAGATTTGGGTTTATGCATTAAAATAAAAAGTAAAAGTTAAAAGATTACGAAAAGAGAATATGTATACATATATGTGAGAATAATAAAATAAAAAGTAAACAAAAATAATAGCAGAATTCAGAATATAATCAAGAATAACAGTTAATTGAACATAATTGTATTGATTAAAGAAAAAAAATTAAGGAAATTAAGATCTCTCACAGTGACAATAACGTATTTTGAATGAGTGCAAAGATAAATAAATTTTGTGATCATAAGTTGGCTATGGGTTAGTATTAGCATAAAAGTCTCCTGAAAGCCTCCAACACGTTGGATCTTTGAAAGTTGGCAGAAAGCATTGATTATAAAGTATACTTTATATTATAAGATTATAAAGTATACTTTATAATCAATGCAGAAAGTGATTTCGATAAACGTATTACTTGAACAAAGTAAGAGCTTTCCATTATGGAATATCTGTATCGCAGAATTAAAATATTAAGATTTCTAATGAACGCGGTGCGGTACACGGTTTTGATATATAATTCTATGAAGAAAACTAACTGCTTTCAAGAAAGAAAAATGTTTAAAGAGCATCGAAGTATATGCAACAGAAACGGAGACGTGTGATAAAATCGTTTCAGCCCAAAACTAATCTCGTACAATCATTAAAAGCGACCTCCAATTTCCTAGCGCAAGAAGAATCTAAACGAGGGAAATATACACAAGACCATAGATTATAAAGTATATACATATATACGGGTGTCCCGTACGTACCGCATTTCCTTTATACCACGGATTCCTCACTCAATTTCGAGAAATAAATTGTATGGGAGGAGAGTCGGCAAATTCACGGTGTGGGCGGTAGGGGGGTTTTGTGATTTTGGGTACTTTTTATCCTAATACCATGCAACTTTCTTGTTATATACCTTATGAAGGTGACTTGCATCTCAGGTGATAGTAAACCCTCTACGGTTTCCAGCAAATGCCCAACCAGCTTTCTACCCTCTTTCCGTCGACAATTATAGGACGTTCAATTTTAATGATTTCCCCGCTAAAAGGCAAGACAAGGATAGCACTTTCTTGCAAGATTTCGAGACCTCCGAATGTTACCTTTCATTTGATCCTGCACATGTACCTACCTAAATGCTACCGTTTTTGAGATATTCCCGTTTTTATGATGCATAATTTCATGAATTTTGTTAATTTGCGTGGAATTGCATAAAATTAGGCGCGATTTCTATTATTATTAGCAAAATTAATGAAATTATGCACCATAAAAACGGGAACATCTCAATAACGGTAGCATTTAGGTAGGTACATGAGCATAGTCAAATTAAAGGTAACATTCCAGGATCTTTAAATCTTGTCATAAAACTGTATAGTTATCATGCATTTTGGCGGTAAAATCGTTAAAATTGAAAAAAAAATGCAAAATTATCTAATTTTTTGACTTTGACATCCTATAACTGCCGACAGAAAGGGAGTGAGTAGAGAGGTGGTTGGGCATTTGTTGGAAACGGTAGAGGGTTTACTATCACCTGAGATGCAAATCACGTTCATAGGGTGTATAACAAGAAAGTTACATGGTATTAGGATAAAAAGCACCCAAAATCACAAAACCCCCCTACCGCCCACACCGTGCATTTTCCTGCATCCGGGGTATAAAGGAAATGCGGTACGTACGGGACACCCTGTATATATACTTTGTAATCAATGACAAGACCTAACAAAATAAAGCAATAAAAGCGTTTTAACTGTTAGTACGACTAGTGATCTACATATGCATGCACTCGCTGGACAGAGTATTTTTAAAGGTTTCTATTCCTTAAAGCTGTGGCATTTGTAGAGCGTATTTTTCCTAAAGTGAAATTAATTAACAATTACCTTGGTCAACGGTGATACAAATCTCATTTGTAGAGCTGACAATTTTTTTTTAATTATTAGAGACCTTGAATTATGGTAATTTAACGGCCAAATTCGCTAAAGTACGGTAAGAGAAGTTTAATTCAAAAAAATTTTACAGCAATAATGAATCCACCCGAATAACTCGATCACAGTCGTTTATACTGAATTTGATATAACTATGAACTATTATTTCATATTCAGTATTTTTCATTTTTCTTTGAATTGCTATAAATTTATTTTGTTTAATAATTATTGCAATTAGATTATATTTTTATAAATCGAGAAATAGTCCCACCGGCAAGACCTATAGTGGATATCCTAAAATTTATTTTATCGTATTTGTAAAATTCGATCTTTATTTATTTACTTATTTAAATGATATATAAATGTCGCAAAATTTCATATTTCGTAATTAAAAAGTGAAGCATAATTTTTGTCGGTTGAATAGGGCGCAAAAATAACTAAGGCCAGCCCTGTCCAGAATTGCCAATTTTGTGCGAAAATAAAAACACTTCTATATAAATAAATTCAACAAATACCAAGTTCTATAATTTTGTTTTTAGTTATGGAAAACAAAAAATAAAACTGTTCCATATACATACATAAGTAGGTACCTACTACTTAAATTTAATATTTTGATGTAAATATAATAAAAACATAACAAAAATACCTCAAGTCATTATTTCCTCACGACCAGCCGTAAATTTCCGGCGCCTAAAATGCCGTCACCCAGATTCATTCGTATGAAATCACAGCTGAGCACAGCAGACATTTGTGAAGTTTAATTCCACTCATTCCATGTTATCCAACTTCCCATTTACTATATACTATAGTTCGTCTGTAAACTTAATGTAATGTCCTTACTCCTTAGGGTTATTGATCTCGAGCATTATAAGAAGGCATGAGCGTCTCCTCCAAAGTGTGTTTACCTTTCCCTTCCAAGCACGTTCTGAATTATCCTATGCTCTTTTTTTTACGCTAGTGCACTTTGAATGATTTTATATTCACCACTTATTCTCAACTCTCAACAATAAGAAATAAAAAATTAAAAGTGGAAAACAAGTTGCTTTTGTAATTTAGGAACCTATCTCATATATGTACGGATATTTACACAAAGTAGGTACACGGCAAAACTGTTTGAATATTTCTTGCCACCATTTCCACAAAAATTTCTTCACTCTACAGATTTTTTGCGATAAAATCAATGAAACGCTCATGCATTCATCAGGGTACCCCCTTTCATACCGGTGGAAAACCAACCTTATAGTAGCAGACTCGTACGCAACCCCATCCAGTTCGCGGCCAACTGACAACTGATTCAATGATTCCCATTCCCAATTTCCACCAACTTAAAATATTTTCACATGCGTGGCATTTTCACGTTTACGTTTTTAGGCTTTCCTTTCGCGGAAAATGTTTTCCTTATCAAAGGGGAGGAAAGAAAAATGTCATGCGCAAAATGCCTCCTCTATCACCCTTATATAAGATTTTGTCCAGTTCTCATACTGTTCCTCCAATGTGTTCTTAAAACCACAGTTATTTTAAGTTAAATTAAGTATAAAAAACTGTTTTTAATAATGTATTTATTGGAAAAATAGTTGTTAAATATTGCAATTCTTAAATTTCGTATTTTTTTAGCTTTTAGGCGGTAGGGAATAGTATAGTCTCAAACCAAACGACACTAGCGCCAATAGTTTCTGGACTCCCCCGGTTGAGCGCCCCAATTCAGCGAATTGGAAAAATAACAATAAAACAAATAAATAACAATAGATGGTAGCACTAAAAGCGGTGAGGTTACGTACTTCCGGAATTGGTCCGAATGAGGGCGCCACTGCACTTAGTGTCGAAACTCCGCTGAACTTAGATGGCGCCAGCAGCGTACTTAGTGTCAAACTAAAGTGGCGGCGCTAGTGTCGGGGTTGTAGAAAATTCCAAGTTTGTAAAAAGGGAACGGAACGGGGAACGGCATTTTTGATTTGAATCTTGACGGCTGGGACGGCTTGGGTGATTACCGCAAAATAATTTTATGTTTTTTGTCCTGTTACCGTCGAAAATAATTACAGTGAAGGTGTTTATTATTGTTGTGATATTGTAGCAGAAGCTTTTTAGTGTTGTTTTCTATTGATACATATTATTTATATCGTACTACTTTTGTTTTGATAGAGCGAAATATGAATTCATCGGGCGGTGGTAATACAACTCGCCAGAAATCTAATCAAAACATACAAGTTTATGTTCGTCTACGGTAAATAATATCTTTAAATTATTATGTAAATTGAATGTGCCACATATACCAAATCCTTTTCTCATTAGACCCATCAATGCAAGAGAAAAAGGTATTCGTTCACATGAAGTCGTTGAAGTTGCACATCCAAAAGAAATTATTGTTCGCCATCCGCCGGACTCAAAGATGACAAAAAAATTCACATTTGATAAAACTTTTGGTCCCGATTCTAATCAAACTGAAGTGTATCATGCGGTTGTAGCACCCCTGATTGAAGAAGTTTTGGCTGGATACAATTGCACAGTTTTTGCCTATGGTCAAACGGGAACAGGAAAAACACACACGATGATTGGTACTGAATGTCCTGAGCTCAAGTCGTCTTGGGACGATGTAAGTGAAATTAATGTTTAAGAAAATTGATCAAATTAACATAAATCACAATTTCAGCATTCAATGATTGGAATTATTCCAAGAGCTTTAAGTCACCTTTTCGATGAATTACGTATGATGGAGCTTGAATTTTCAATGAGGATTTCGTATCTAGAACTTTATAATGAAGAGCTCTGTGACTTACTCTCATCAGACGATGGTACTAAAATTCGTATTTTTGACGATGCTAACAAGAAAGGATCAGTAATAATACAAGGTCTTGAAGAAATTCCAGTACACAGCAAGGATGACGTATACAAATTGCTAGAAAAGGGCAAAGAAAGACGTAAGACTGCAACTACATTAATGAATGCACAATCATCTAGATCGCACACAGTGTTCTCTATACTAGTTCACATAAAAGAAAATGGAATTGATGGAGAAGAAATGCTGAAAATTGGTAAACTAAATCTAGTCGATTTGGCTGGTAGTGAAAATATTTCTAAAGCTGGAAATGAAAAAGGCATTCGATCTCGAGAAACAGTTAATATAAATCAGTCCTTACTTACACTGGGACGTGTTATTACTGCCCTTGTTGAACGAACTCCACATATTCCATATCGTGAATCGAAGTTGACACGTCTGCTCCAAGAATCGTTGGGCGGAAGGACTAAAACTTCAATTATAGCAACAATTTCTCCAGGTCATAAAGATCTTGAAGAAACTTTGAGCACACTTGAATATGCCCACCGAGCTAAGAATATACAAAATAAACCGGAACTTAATCAGAAATTAACTAAAAAGACTGTTCTTAAGGAATATACAGAAGAGATTGATAAGCTTAAGCGTGATCTGATGGCCGCAAGAGATAAGAATGGAATATATTTGGCCGAAGAAACTTATAATGATTTGCAGTATAAGTTAGATAGCCAAAATAAAGAGCTTACAGAAAAAATTTTACTTATTAAAGCACTTAAAGACGATTTGGCTAGTAAGGAGAGGATTTTCAATGAAGTTAGCTTGCATTTAGTTGAAAAATCTGAGGAGCTTCAGAAAAAAGATAAATTTCTAATAGACACCCGTTCAGAATTGGATCAAACTAAAAAGGTTTGGTTGTTTTAAATTATACTATAGAATTGTATATATTTTTTTTTTTACAGGTATTGCATACCACAAAAATACGTTATAAAGAGAAAAAAGTTTTACTTGACACTCATGTTAAAACTGAAAAAGTGTTGACTTCACAGGCTACGAAATTGATGGAAGTTGCTGAGATTGCCACAACTGATACCTTTCAATTACATGTAAGTAGAGAATAAAAATTCTTTTCATTCCATTGAAAATGCTTACTTTGCAAAAGCTAGCAAACATATCCAACTTTAAAAGTAAACGTGAAAAAATGAAAAAAAATTCCAATGAATATTAACGACTATTTTATGTTAGAATTCGTTGAATTATGTTTCATTTTTTAATGTAGCTATATTTATACACTCGACACAATTTGATCTCGAATCGAGTTCTCAAAACAGCGCCTACTTTGAAGTCGGACGCAAGATCAATCTTATAAGAGTTTCATTTCTTCTTTCTGAGATAAAGAGCCCTAAAAACAAGGAAAAGCTTGGTCTAAGACCAATACCATAAATGAATGTCTCCTCTGTGCAAGTTCGATTGTTAAATAGATTTTTCGCAATTATTTCTAGAATGTTTCATCGAATTATTTCCAGTTTCATAGGATTTTTATATTTTGAACAATTTTTTAGTACAATAAAAACGTCTAGGACTGAGAAGGGGTTGCCCGATTAAATAATTTTTTGAAATTCTTTTTACTATTTTTATGAAACGCCGTTTACAAAATTGCTGCTTTCTACGTTGCCACGTATCCAAATATACAGCGGCAAACTAAATTTTGAGGCTCTAGAATTATGAACAAAGGTCTTATCCATTACACCACCGGCGCAGGAAAAAAGCTCTCCTGGGAACTGCACGAGGAAGTACAGTTTTCATGTTAGTCTCCCTTTTAACGCATTTCTAAAGTTTACAGCGGAAGACAGTTCGCTTGATGTCTTGTCAGCTTGCATCAAGTTCATTATTGCATTGAGACGTAAAGTTTTATGTACATATGTCGGCAATTATAGCAATAAAGGAAGTAGATAAATCGAAAAAAGAGGCAGATACGGGTAAATGATGTAATGCAAATGATCCCAGAAACACTCAGTTATTAATTTAAAGAGGTTCGCTCTCAAGTATATTTTATATATATAATTTCAATTTACTATCACCACGCCCGAACTGGGTGTTCAAACCGGCCAGGACAAATGACCCCAAACCAGCCCTTTTGAATCTACAAAAATCACTTTTTAAAGCAAACAACCCAAATTATTGGTCTGATTTGCCACTGAAGCTAGCAGAAGCAGAGTAAGACAAGTTTTCTGATTGCAAATCGTTATTTTACTCAATATACTATGGTTCAAATGGAACCTTCCCAGTAAACCGAGCGAAACAAATTTAAAATATTTGCCAATCGAAGAGAAGTCGTCCGGCAAACGCGCCCTGTAAGTGTATTTCTGAGCTTTTAACTCATATTTCTCTTCCTACCGTAGTCGCAGCCAGAGTACATGATAAATACCTGGCGATTAGCCCATACACCATCGTTCTAGTCCGGCTTAGACGATTTGATAACACTTTTCGTCATGCAAGTTCGCCGAAAGCTGAACTGGCCAAGCGAGCTCTTAGCTATTTCATCTTCCATGGTGAAATCAAAACTCTTGTGGGAATGTCAAAGTGCCCTTGACAGACTGAGTAAATTCAATCGGATTAACCTGATCTGGGTCCCTGGGCCCCAGGGCTATACAAGGTTCATCTAGACCTGCGGTTGCCTCAGAGCAGTTGTGTGGGTTGAGCAAACACTTGTCACAGGGTCACGGTATTGACTACAATCTGCTTTACCCAAATCTAAAACAAAAACAAATAAATTCATATCGTCTAACTGGATTTGCCACAAAATATTATAAGAAACAAAAGCAAAAATAAGAAGAATGGATAAAGCTACCCTCTTTAGCTATTATACTCGGCAATTAGGAAAAATCGCTACATATAGCAATACAATCCTTGCCAGGTATCTCCGTTTAAAATTCTAATAAGATATTTCACACTACCAATGTACTCGTGTGAAAACATCGACGCCTAAACTCTGACAATATTGGACATATTCTTAGAGAGTGAACCAGGTCTTCATATTGACATTCAACCAGATTAAGCCTCCTCTACATTTAAAGTAACTTCTAATCATCTGTATTGGGTACTTATCAAGGAATGTCGTAGTTTATACCAAATTGCGACCTCTACTCTCTTGCAATATCTTAATTTTTATATGTTGCTTATTTACATTATGATTGCTCATAGCAAGCTCTTGTCATCTCTCAAACCATCTATAATCTTACTTATGATTTTGGGTAGTCTGTTCTCAGGCATTTGTAATACTTTCAAAATATAATTGAAGTTATGCCTAAGTGTTTCTCAATAAAGAGTTTATTTACCCACGTTTCCAAATTTAGCATATAAATTTGGAGTAGGTTTTGGTAAGCCAATAAGCCTCTTCAAAAAAAATAACGCTGTAGATTTTCAACATGGTCATATTGTTTATATCCGCAAATTTCTGCCCCATAAAACATGACAAACCTAACAGCAACATTAAACAAATACACCTTCGCATAATGAGAAGCTGCATTATTCCGAATAAAACTAGCCCAACACATATTTATCGAACACTTGCAACCGACAACTTTTCGTCCAGATACTCCAGATACTGCTGCATAGATAATCTGGGCTTTAAGGTTATTCCTAAATACATGTAGAAAGAGACGAATTCGTAAACCAATTATGATGTACACATTAAGAGAAAAATTCAACGTTATATCGGTTTTTTTTTTTTTTTTTTTTTAGAACTCCTTGGAACGTCGCAAAGACATTGAAGTTAAAAATCAAACTGCCTTCCAACAATTATCCGGGAACATGCGTAACACTTTTGAAAAGATGAATCAAAATTTAGAAAGCTTTTCGAAAGAGCACAATTCTCATGCTGAAATTATGAAAGAAGAAATATGTAAGTTAAAAAAAACACAATTATTAGCATCTCACTTTTGAAACTTTACCTAACTTTCACAGCAAATAGTATTAAGTTACATAAAGAATTTGCAACTACAACAGTCGAAAAAATAAAGCACATTTCAAAAAATCACAACTCATCAACTGAAGATTTTAGTAGCTGCATCGAAAAGTATTCAACTGAATTGGATGATTCTTACGTTATCCACAAGACTGCATTCAGTTCAATTATAAACGAACTGGAGAAAAAAGAAGATGAAAGGAGATCAACTATAGAAAAACAATTAACCGATATTAAAACTCTTGTTCAAAATCAAAATTCCTTGTTAGAGGATACCTTTTCAAGAATAATTCAAGTAACAGCTATAAATAGCAACACGCATACGGAATATTTATCTCAAACCCAAGAAAGACTGTTGGCAATTGCTAAATATGTTAATGATAAGCTAGAAGAGAAAGAAACAAATCTAATGTCAAATATCAAAAGTATGGAAACAATCGCGATGGAAAGAAAACAAATGTTACAAGATCTTGCACAATTTCACACAAATTTTATGCAAAAAATGGAACATCTTCAAAATCAAGAAACATTAGAAACAGAAAATATAAAAGAAATTTCCGAATTTCAATCAATAAGAGAACCCTTCACTGCGGATGTTGACATTGAGATTCAATCTGTTGATAAATTTATTACTAATGTTGAAAATGAATTCAAAGAACAAACAAATATATTGACCACCTTCAGACAAGAGACAAACAGCATGACAACCGATGGTCTTGAAAATATCAATAAAACTCAGACGATCATTTTAGAGGGTAAAGTTGAAAATAAGGAAATAGTAAAAGCTCTTTTAGAGAGTGTAGAAAAATATGGAGAAAATGCTCGTGCCATGGGGGCAATATACAGGGAGGACGTTAAATCAATGAAAGAGGTAATCTAGCGAAATTGTTTTTATTTTTTCTTGGAAGGAATCCTTAAATATTTTTATAGAAAACTATTAAAGAAATGAACATAGAATGCGAACAAGCAAAGGAACTAATAAATGAGGGATGTATGCAAATGAATCAATTCAATACGCAAAACATGGCATTGACAACCTCTTTACAAACTTACGTTAAAGATTATTCAATCAATAATAAAAGACATATGAGCGATTGCAATCTGTATATGGAGAACTTCCACAATACTGAACTAAAAACGTATAGTCCTACGGGTAAGGATTTTGCTTTTTTTTTTATTCTTAATACATGCAGAAATGATTATTATTTTCCAGGACAAACACCTTCTAAGAAGGAATTTTCTTATCCACGTATATTAGCAGCTACATCTCCGCATAATTTGATAATAAAACGTTTTAGGCATGAAAATGAATGGTCAGATTTGGATACATCAGCATCTACAACCATAATAGAAGTAAGATTGCGCAACAAATATTTTGTATAACTTTACTACACTAAAAAGCTCTTGACTTTATTTTCCATAGGATAGTGAAAGTACCGTGAATGATCTTTCGGATAATTCTATATTGATCAATTCTACACCAATTAAGATGGATAAGGATGAAAATATCAAACAACTTCAACCGCAGAATAGTTTTAAAATTCCACAAAGCTTAAAATCTGAAAATATAGTTTCCTCCAGAAAGAACTCGCCGGCTTTGTTCTTCAGTAAGGTATGAAACTAGAATCAAAATAGCCCGCAGGTCGAGTAGATCTATTAATTGGACACAAAAATCATAGAAAAATGCGAATATTGAAATAATATTCGATAGAAAAAATTGTATTTTTTTTTTTCATAAATGTATGATTTTTGTATACCTACTCGATTTGACTTGGGGGGGTATTGCCTTTTTTTTTTACTTTTCCTTAACTTATTAATTATCTATTGCAGGAAAACAAGGAGAATTGCTCTTAACCTTCTTTAAGTAAAGAGATTTTATTTCATATTTTTAACACCTTCCCCTTTTTTTTATTAGCACTACTAATTATTTGGTGAAATTTAAACTTGTTTTTTTTTTATTATTATTATTTCTAAGAATGATTACTGAAGTGCACGAACACCATAAAGATTTTTGATTGCAAGGAATGCTTAGCATTCATATGATGCTCTGTTTCGCTAGCAAGAATACTAGCTAGTACTTATGTGTCTCATTTTAAGATTGTAACTTTAGAAACAAGATTTTATAGAAGCAATAGTATTGACATATATTCATATAATAAAATAAATGGTGTTTTATATTTTCAACAATTTCTGTATATTCAGTTGTAATTGCCGTTGAGTTTGTTATATTAGGTATGTTTAAGATGAGTCACTACCTATGAAAAATTTCATGTCCGACGGTGGCGAAATTTGTTGTAATGATATAATATGTTTGGCTCAGTCATGGTAGTCACAGAGGTGCTGAACAACGTTTTGTAGAAAAAAAAGACAAATGCAATTTTTCTCTTGGTGTAATACAAAAACATGATCACAGAACTCAGAAAATTAAAACGAAAAATGTATTTTATGAGCTTTCTACTCTACTTGTAATTTGACTTAAGTGAACTACCCTGCTCTTCGATTTAATTAAAGTGCAGAAGTGGCTTGTGGAAATGAGTTTTGGTGGACCTAACCTACTTTGTAACAAAAATAATGCTATTTTCCATTCAACGCAAGCCATATTGCTTTCAAAGCGTTAACCAATTTTTTGTGATCGGCTTCCATGAAAGGAAAGTATGTTTACGTTATAAGACGTAATGAGGAATAAATACGCAAACAAAAGCCATATGGAGTTTAGATATAACTGTCAGCCCGCCGCAAAAGAAATCCCTAGGCCTATAACACTTCATAAGTAAATAGATTGTTTTCTTAATAGTAGAGAAGCATTGTAATATGCCTGTTTGCAATATCTTGCAGTACCCTAAAGTGACGCAGCTCCAAATAGCAAAAATGAGCAACACGTCATTTTCGACACATGCAAGTGCGGTCACCGACATTCAGCTTTTGTAAACAAACCTCCGGTATGGGTCAAACATTTCTGATGGGGTAAGAATTAGAGCTGAAATTATCCGGAATAATTAGGATCCAATTCCTCAAATCCGGATCCAGGCTAAGCAAAAAAGAGTCCTTATTTCCTCCATATTGCATTGTTTCAATGGGAAAATGGAAATTTATATTTTCCCAATGAAGCAATGCAATTTGGATAAAATGCTGGACGTCTTTTGCTTAGTCTTGATCCGGATTTCAAAAATCGGATACTTTGCAGATCCGGGTATCCGGATATTAGAAAGCCCAGATACAAATTTTCAGCTCTAGTAAGAATGCAAGGTCAGGCATATTGGACTTTTATTGAAATAAATAAATTATATATGCAATGTAAGGTAAATATAGAAATATGTATTGATTATTGATTAAGTATCGATTTTAGTGTATAAATAGACTAAATCAATAAAAGATCCATTCAAATACGTTTGTCTGTTAGTTGGAAAGTTCTGCTGTTTAGCTCCTTCCCTTTACCTCACTGGAGTAAGAGCTGTAATAGCTGCTCCAAGTTGAAGAGTTAATGCCTTTGGGCTACTCTACATCATCTTCTGCTCTTCGCAACTGCGATGACCTATAAAGAGTTGTTGCCAAGGCTTAAAAAAACTTAATATACTAGATGTCCAGTCGAATATCAGAAAGTGTGCCTTTGAAGCAGAAACAACGATTCCTTTGTTAAGAGAGAAAGCTTTTAAGCAAGTTTTGCATGCTCTCATTGAATCGGTTTGCAAGAGCGCGAAAATACTCTCTGTTCTAAAAGTATGCAAGGGCAGGGGCAGACCTACTCGTACGTACATGAACATCTACTTTGCTTATGGAAAGTGGGATTCAAAGAGAAACGATCACGTTTTCTCTTCGCTTACATGAAGAGCTTTACTTTAAACGCGTGATTTTGATTTTAAGCGCAGTGACTAGACATCTATTTGTCTGAGGCCAAGGTAACAAGCTAAAGAATAAAGGTCAAATCTACTGTTTAAGAACTAAATTATGTTGATGAACAAAGAAACGAAAAAACTTGAACAAGAAAATATATTTTTTTTTCCAGGAATGCGTTATCACCGTGTTTTCACCACTCATTACAGTAGCTCCATTGAATGTTTGGGAGATTAATTGGTTCGCTAAAGGAAAATTTTTGTGCTCCCTATCATAATTATAATGTAAATCAGCTGGGAGTACAACAGTCTAGTCCGCTTCATGCGAACAAGGTAAATGTGTGTAAAGGTTGATTAGTGCAATTAATATTCATAATAGCAAAATTATCCCGCATTTCGAGTATTGCCAATCAATTCTATTTATGTGTACGAAGGAACAGATGGCAAGGCAGTGTTGGGCGTAATCTGATTGCAGTGTAATTTAATTAATAATTCCATTACAGTTTAGTCAAATTACAAAGTAATCTAATGAAATTGTATTCGATTACATATCAATGAGATTACTTATGAGAGAATATGTAATCTATCAAATGTGTAATCTGTTACAATATAATTAGATTATTTTGTAATCTAATTACATTGTAACAGATTACTTAAACGTAATTATTAATATAATGAAATGAAGTGAAAGAAAATAGTATTGTTCTCGTACGAAATTAGTTTTAGGGAGTTTTATGAAGAATTAGATAACAAATATCTTAAATATATTAAATGTAATCACATTAATTAGATTAACATGTAGTGGGATTAACTTGTAATCGATTAATGTGTAATCAGATTAACTTGTATTCACATTACACGTTAATCGAATACATTATGTAATTATGGAAATGGATTACATTAGTAATCTGATTACAGATTACATGGTTAATTGTAATTGTTAATCATTAATCAGATTACATTTTGCCCAACACTGTGGCAAGGTTACAAAAATTACAAAACAATGAGGATCATATTATGTTGCCATAAAAGAACACCAATTAGTGCAATATAAATATTCTCAAATGAACGATTTTTAATGCATTATAAATTGTGTTCAAAATGAAAAATAATTTCTACCAGAGTATGTATGCCATCTTATCGTTTGCGCAATTTAGAAGACTTTTGGTTGGAGTGGCTGAGAACAAGTATAATACATTAATGTATAAAAGACTTCAATTATATAATAGTATACCAAGTGAATTCAAAAATGAAAACAATTTTAGGTTTTTTAAAAAGAAAATTGTAGAATTTACCCGCAAACATCCAGTTTGACAGTAAGATAAGTATAAATATAAAAAAGGTACATATTAATATCATAAAGCATGACTTATTGCTAATAAAGATTATTTATTTATGTCAACCACACCCGGACCAAACGATTATTTATATTGAAAAATGAAAGAAAAGAAACTGATCGACGAGCACTTTATTTTTTATAAAGCGCAGAATAATCTCAACTACACGACAGACAAACGCAAAGCAGCCCACCACGCGGCATACAAAATCAAAGATCTTTGACCAATCACCGTACAGAAAAAATGTACAACACATAAGCAACAATATAACGCGTCAGCGAAAAGAACACACGAAAACTTTTCTGTGGCTAGGGGCTGAATCGAATTTAGCCCCAAATTTTTTTTCTTTATGCTATTGAAATCCAGCAAAAGGATTTGAAAAATATTTCGACGATAGCGAGACAAAAGTTGCTTTATTGCAGTCTTCATGAAAAATAATAGTACGCGTATAATTAAAATAAATGTGTTCAGATTTTATTTTTCCAGCTTATTAGGAAAAATAATTCAGGTGGCGCTAAGACCTACTTCCCTCTAAGATATAACCACCACTGTTGAATTGGCCTTTTATAGGCATGATTGATGAGGATAACATTTGAAACATCAAACATGGGAACTCTTGCAATAGCGGTTCGGGACCCCAGCTTATTTTGTGTATATTCTATGGTTAAATAGACAATTAAAACTTATTTTAACAAACTGTATAACGACGAGTAAGTATCTCTTTCATTAGTTGGAGACTTACGTTATGTGGTTGAGGCATCCACATTTGCAAATAAAAGGAAGTAAACTCGTACAATCTGTTCAGGTTTTACGAATACCCATTGAAATATGTACGTATTATTTTTATAATGTACTTACACATTGCGAAACATACTGCACATTTTATATAAATGAAACTATTGAAAACGAAAAAACAATTAGATGGGAGGAAGAAATTTGATGGATCCGTGGTATTCAGTTAAAAATAAAAATCACATTGCAGCAACTTGGCTATTTATATATGGACGATAACTGTCATTAGACTTTTTGAAAAAATCTTGAAATAATAGTTAAAAATTAACTTTTTTTAGTTCTATGTAACTGTTGTAAAACACTTAAAATGACAGTCATAATTGTTACCGAAGACTTATTTATTTAAGACACATGATAAAAGTCTAATTAGACTTATCTTTTCAATTTTTCGGTAACAATCTGATCGGGACTTTTATATTTTACAGGCAACTACAATAGTTATAAGACTTTTATTTATTTAAGTCTCATAATAGATCTATCACAGATACTCTGATCTGCGGACTATCAGATTCCTGGAATCCAAAATCAAATACCAAGATCTGATATATAAATATAACTGACTGAAATTTATGAGTCTTCTAAGACAGTTATCTTGAGACTAAAAAAATTGAAGTCTTATTAAGAAGCTTAGCGCTAAGAGTAGGTCTTCAAGACAATTATTATGAGACTTATAAAGAAATCATCGGTAACTTTAAAATAAAAATTTTTATTGAAATTCTTATGAGACTAAGCGATGATTATTAACTATTTGCAATTATGTGTTAAGTACAACATTAAGTCTTGATTGGGCTGTTTTAGTTGATTGCCAAAAATAATACGGTCCGTTAATGAATCCTCTAGAATTGAAAAGAATATCTGAAAATTCAGATTAATGATACTGGAAGATATTTTTGTAAATTCAAATTAGATACAAGGTGCGCTTGTGAATGCTCTTGCTTTCCTTCTCACCAATTAAAAGTACAAATTCAAGTCAGATGTGCACTGACGTTAATATCGTTTGCTGAATAAATCTGCCAAATTAACTTTTACTACTAAATTAGACTATGGTCGAGAGCAGACTCGTTTCAGAGTTCAAAGCATCAAAAACCTACTCTAGAACTACTTTGAATATCTCCCAAATACATAATTCAAGTTGAGCTTATTAGTCAATAAAAATTCTGTACATATTTTTATCTTATAAACGTTTTATTTATGTTATGAACATAAAAACACTAGGATAAGGCTTAATCCTCTTCTTCTTCGACAGCACCTCCACCACCTTGTTGTTTCTTCATGTTCTTCCTCTTTACACGTCCAGGGCGACCACCACCGAATGGAGACTTTAGAGAGAAGTCAATATGCTTTTGCGAATCAAGTCGAACAACGAATGAAGGAATGTTCACCACTTGCTTGCGCACCCTGTAGATTATAAAACAAACATATGGTATAATTATTAAATCACATTTTATGCAGAATAGGAAAAGGGAATCTATATCCGCTACTTACGACAATAAAATTACAAATTTAGATAAGACGTTAAGAGTCGACCAAAATGAATCGACTCCCAAGTGGTCCTACTGAATTCTTGCTTGATAGACTATTGAAAATCTATTCAAACCAAACAAAATTCTGCCACAATAGATTGATTTTCCCATGGGATATTTACCGAATATGTCTCTGTCTAATCAGAACACGGGCATGATGGATAGACTTTGCAAGACCCAATTTAAAGACCTGAGTTTGTAGCCGTCTCTCCAAGAAATCTTCAATTTTCAATCCCAAAACGTAATCAAGTTTCATGCGAGATTCGTCCAACACGCCAATACGAACTAGGCGACGTAAAAGAGCATTACCTAAAAAAAAAGAAAAAAATAATTTCAAATAACTGAATCCTTTGAAAAGGTAGAATTAATTTCAGGCATCAACTCAGAGTACAAATTTCAACAAGGAAGATTCTGCCAAGAAGTGTCAGAAATAATATTATAATGATCATCATAGGATGCAATTATTCCTATAAATATGAATAATGTTTACCTTGGAAAAGCCTTTTCTCATCTTTTTCCTCAAGAGTCAACAACTCGCGGGCTGCTTTACGAATTTTAGCCAAAGCATATTTTACTCGCCAAACCTCTCGCTTATTACGAAGACCATATTCACCAATAATCTTTAACTCCTGATCAAGACGTGCTTTTTCATATGGACGCCTTGGGGTAACATAAGTCTTCGAAAAGACAGACGGGATTCGTCCGTTTACCATTTTAACTTTCAATGGAACACAACTGTAAAAAATTAGGTTAAATTAGTAAAATCAGTGTTTATTATTGGCATCTGCAAATTTCTTCACAAAACTTTTGAAAATATATATACTTCAATTAATATTGAATCTATTATAAATCTTATTTTACCACTTTAACAATTTATTAGAAATATATAACAAATAAAAATGTACATACGTCCAACTTGACTCTCTACGATGAAAGAAAGACCTGAGGGAAAGAAACGTCACATAAAATCCTACCTACCCCACAAGTTTTTTTTAATCTATTACAATTCCTTGTATAATTTGCAGTGTGGGTTCAGATCTTAGAATATATAGCAAACACAAGGTAGAAGACAAGTATTCTCATTAAAAATTTTGTACTAGAACTGTGACGTATTTCGTCATATAACGTATACATTTCTATTGAAAAGACAGAGATAAGAGATTATATTGTGTTCTCTGTACTGTACTTTCCTATACGTACCAACACAAACGGCGGAACGTGGTTCGTAATGGGAATACCTTGTGTTCTATATACCTTGTAGCAAACAGGAATATTCGTGTACATGAGCGCAAGGTATATAGAACACGTTTCTCTGTACCGTACTTTCCTATACATTCGGACACAAATGGCGGAGCGATGTTCGTAATGAGAATACCTTTTATCTCTGGGACATTTTTTATAATCCAAATTGCTATGTAAAATAAACAAATTTTATGGCGCCCCCTTATCTTCAGATAATATTCCTTGGCGTTGCCCAAGGTATATAGAAGACAAGTATTCCCATTACGAACTACGTTCCGCCATTTCTGTCCGAATGTATAGGAAAATACAGTACAGAGAACACAATATAATCTCTCCTCTCTCTGTCTTTTCAATAGAAATGTATATACGTTTTATAGGACGAAACAAGTCACAGTTCTAGTACAAATTTTTTAATAAGAATACTTGTCTTCTATTTACCTTGAGGCGCCTTGGGCGTTGCCTCTAATAAGTTAAAGGTGAAAGTCCAATGAATGCGGCAGGCGTCTCGTCGCTTTGACAGTTCTCCGCGGCAGACGCGTGTAGGATTTGAGCAAGGCTCAATGGACGCGTCGCGTTGGTACTCTTAAGAGTTATTTATAAAAAGAAAAACTGATAGAAAAGCTTGAGTTATTATTTAAAAGTGAAATAGTGGATATATCAGAGTTATTAGATGTGGCAGTTCTTGAATTTGCAGCTTATTAAGCATATAAACAGTTTAAAATCAATCAAAAGAACTGTCAAAGCGGCTGCCGCGCGTAAACAGTAGAACATTGCTCTACTTTCGTGTCGAATCCGGCAAGCGCGGCAGACATTTGGCCAGCACGAACTTAAACACGTATATTCTATTGAACTGTCAAAGCGACGCTACGCTTGCCGCGTTCATTGGGTTTTCGCCTTAAGTGACTTGTCAAGCAGAATTTTCAAATAAGTGACCAGCCCTCTTGTCATTTCTCCCCCCCCCCGCTGGGTTTGACTGTCATTGAATTACCTACTCACGTACACTGTATTAACGCCGCTTATTAACTAGTATTCAATGGCTCATGATCCACTGTGTTTCAGCCTTCAAACGTCGGCAGAGCTCGTATTCACACTGTGTTTCGGCCTTAAATCGACGTGACGAATGTGACCTAATGTCATTTAACTTAAATCCATCCGTTCCGTATAGACACAGTTCGATTGCTTCGATTTGCTTGCAAATTCCAAGTTTCGTAGGGTAAACTCGTTTAATATAAAGAAATAACAATTTTAATGCCCATAGGTCATTGAGAGTATTTTAAAACTTATTTTATTATTAAGAATAATCATTGATAAACATTAAAGTTTAAGAAATAGTAATGTTCTGTGTTTAAATTGGATAATCATCGTAAAACGCCGGTTCTATTGAGAAAATTTCTAAATGAAAATGGCCGACGGCGTGGATATTGATATTTATGCAGACGATTTGGAACAGGACTTTGCGCAAGTGAAGGTACAAATTTCAACTCGTTTATGGTATAATATTTTACAATCTCTAATTGATAATATTTATTAGGATGAATTTGGAAGTGAAGGAGATTTGTATGATGATGTTATTGCTTCCGCTCCAAGTGAATCTGCAACACGTTCCCAGGATAATTCGGGGACTGCATCATCCCAAAATGAACGGGGTGAAAATTCTGAATCAAATGGAGGATACCATCATGTTGGTAATAATTTGGCTCCAAATCATATAGGCAGGCGTCATCAATTATATGTCGGAAATTTGACATGGGTAAACAATAATAGTTTTATTAAAATTTTTTCAACTTTGAATCAACAATCAAATTTTAGTGGACCACCGATCAAGACATAACGAATGCAGTGCATGATATTGGTGTGCCCGATTTTCAAGAAGTGAAATTTTTTGAAAACCGATCTAACGGGCAATCGAAAGGATTTTGTGTGGTATCACTTGGTTCTGAGTCTAGTATGAGATTGGTTATGGATCGGCTACCAAAAAAAGAATTACACGGACAATCACCCGTAGTTACGTTGCCAACTAAACAGGCTCTCAATCAATTTGAAAGTCAACAAAAAACAAGGCCTATTCCACCGCAACAAAATGGACCCAGGGGACCCATTCCAAATATGTCTGGTATGCAACAACATCCGGGTGGTCCACCACCAGGACATCAGCCGCGCATGATGAATCCAAATATGCCGCCTGGTCAATTTCGACCACAACACATGCCTCAAAATATGCAAGGACCCCCAGGACCTAATCAAGGAATGCCTCGAATGCAGGTAATCTACAATATTAAAATTTGAGGACAGATTAGGTATAAAATAATGCTTCACGGCTGTGCTTATTAGAACCTTTAGAATAAATAATTTGTTACTTAAGCAAATAATATGAGTGGCAGAGTGATCAGGCGTTTTTAGAAAAGTAGACGATCGCGCTGAATGGAATTTCGGTCAAAAATATTTATCGTTTCGTATTTCAATATAAAGGTGATAAGTGAGAAGAGAATGCATATTTTGATTTGAACAATTTAGTCGTAGAAATCAAAACTAGAATTATCAGAATATTTTGTTCGCAAAAACCTACAGACTACAGGTCTTTTTTGTTTACTTTTGTGTAAA
The DNA here is from genome assembly GCA_963930735.1 of Dioctria linearis. Lineage (NCBI taxonomy): Eukaryota > Metazoa > Arthropoda > Insecta > Diptera > Asilidae > Dioctria > Dioctria linearis. The sequence goes on along the minus strand of OZ005743.1, from coordinate 191,508,800 downwards.
AATGTCTGAGTAAAATTCAAGTAGTAATTTTCTTTCGGTAGAGGGATAATACTAGATGATAATGAAAAAAGTTAACAGACACTTGGAAGACCATTAAACTGTCAAATTTTTCTAGTCCGAGAAATTACATACAGTCTGTGCAAAAGCTTTGAAGCCTGGGTAGAAACTTTCGAGTAAAGATACAGACCTATTATATCTATCACAATTTAGTCAGATAATTTTTAGAATATTTTTAAATGTTAAAAAATCTTTATTAGTTTATTTTTTTATTACTTTGTCTGACTGATGTCGGAAAATTTAAATACCTTAATTTCCCATGCATGAAGATCTCTGTGTACCCTCCGCTCTGAGAACGAACGAAATATCAAGCAAATTGTTATTAGTTCTTTATTTAGTTTTTGTTTTTAATCATATTTCATCCGACCATAAGCACATTGTAATACTTAGATAAATAATATTATCAAAATATGTGCACATTGCATTAGATATAATATTAATAGAGTTGACTAATTCAACTCTGCTGTGAAAGCTTAGTGGAAGTGTGATTCCCTGAATTTCATATCTTGTTCTTTTTGTTACCTTGTATTGGTGTCTCCCATTGCTCCAGTGCTTCTTTGTTCCTTGGACGCTGTATGGAACTGTATACTTTCCGATTAATAATTCGGAAGGGGCATAAACTGGAGTGTTAGAGGTACGGTCTCGTAGAAGCGCCTGGCCTCCTCATCTGACAGCCGCTGGTATCTTCTGATTGCTTGAATATGATGGAATGAGGTTTTTAATCAATTTTTTGTGGTCATGTTCCAGAAAAACACACTCGGCACTGACATGCATATTACCTTAGAAACGTTTGAAATCTGCACTAGAACTATGATTGGTAAAAAACTAATTCCAATTCATCACAACGCAACAAAACTTATAAGTAAATATGTACATATATATACAGGGTGTCCCAGACTATTAAGACTATATTTTGCCAAATGATAACTCCTCCAGGCAAAATGTCATCCTATCGAGTTACAGGGCGATTAGTAAAATATACTCTTTTTCATTAAACATCATGTATCTTGAAAAGTACTGCATATACGGTCTATTTAAGGTACCACCCCTCCCTATTGCAGTTACGCTTCAAATTCAAAATTTCGTTTTTTTTTTAATACCTCCGCTAACATACATTTTTGTGACAGAATTTCGAAAGCGCTGAGTCTCTTTAATTTGACAATACCATCCCATACAATTTTTTACTTGTCTGGACGAGAGGATTCATTTGGCAAAATATAGTTGTATTAGTCTGGGACAGTTGAAAGTTGAGAATTTGGGACTTTTTCATGACAAAGTCTGCCAAGTGAAGTGACTAAATTAAATTTATATGTTCGTATGTGTGTTTCACGTGCAATTCAACAAATTGGTGGAAACGAAGGGAAATTAAAGATGATGAAAAACGGTATTTACAGTTATTTGTTTTTTTAATTAGTAAATATAAGTTCTCATATGACTTTTATTTCAACGGCAATAAGAGTAATTGAGCGGGTTCACTGTCACTTCCGAAGCGTAGTTCTATCCGCTGGACTATCCCCCAGACCGTAGTCGACAATTTGCTACCTTCAAAATGCGGAGCGAATGATAGTCATTATTCAAGCCCTTGGAATATAAAGAGAACATGAAGTGTTGATACCTATAAAAATCGTCTACATGAGCGTGGCTTTTCTTTGGGGTCCTTGATTAGGGGATATTGGAGAAATGCATATTCATCTACCTACATTTGAAACAGCTGTGAAACTCCTGGATACCTTGGCGTATTGGCAGTGGCTAGAGCATTTTCGGTGGGAGCAAACGCAATATTTTCAACCATATATCTTATTATACCGCTCTCTATGTTGATTCTACCACACGCCTGTACACGCACTCATTGTGAGACTTAAATAATCTTCAAATATATCTTAAAATGAGTTTTCTTTTTTCTTAGTCGAAATAAGACACAGTAGTATACGTAACCTTAAATGTGCTGGGGAAATAAAGGAAAAGGAATTTATTTCTGAAAAATATTTTGATTAATTTTACAATTTCATTACGTACTTATTTCTCTCAACTCAGCTGTGAACAAATGATTTCTTTCACATAGAACCACTTCAATCTCAAATTAAACAATGCAGCAACTTGCGTAAGCTTTCACGATGGATTCTTAAAGGTTAGAAAATGAGAGAGAACCCTTGTAAACATATAATATAGAACACTCACACGCAATTTTTGCTTTTAAGTCTTTTTTGCGCGAAAGTAGTGCCAAGATTTCTCCAGGTTACTCTGAATACAATATAAAGTCGGTATTAGTTATTCAGAAATCATTAAATCAACGCATTTATTTTTAATTTTCTATGAATGAAAGTATGAGCGAAAACCTAATACAATTTTTAATCAATCTACACTTCACATATTATGATTAGATTTGTTCGATGAAAACACCGTGTAAATTTTCCCCAAATTTACCCGGGGTTTTGTGCACTCATCGAACAAGTTTTTAAAACACTGGGTAAATCTAATGTAATGACATTTCTCTGACAGTTCTCCTGAATATAATTAATTGTAAGAAGTTATTTATAAAATGGGTGAATACAAATAAAATGTGCTCTAGCTATTTTTCTATTTCTTTTCTTCTAATTTTTGCTTATTTCTGCTCAAGAAGTATTTTAAAGTTACCCAGAGAAATTTTTAGTGTAAGCACGGGGTAGCCCAGGTTTTTCAAAAAACAAGATAGTATAGCTCGGAGGGTGATTCTGATCTTTTGTCGTACTTGAATGTCAAAATAATCGACTAAATGAAATGAACATTTCTACTGATTTTTTCGTGTTTCTATTCAGTTCAGCAAGCCTTGCAGGACGTAGAATGAACTGACACTTCACATTACAAATTGTTTCGAATTTAAGCACTTGTAATGCTCTAATTAGGTGTAGAATTTCCATTTACCAGTGTAAAATTTTTGTCACAACCTCTGGGAGCAGTTGACTAATTTGTCGTATATGTAGTCGTGCTTTTTGACGTTTGTTCATCGAAAATTCATTATAGTTCAGTTTGGGGTAGATAATAATGAAGACACAAAATGAATTGTGTTGAAAAAAAGTAGACAAAATATGTCAAAATTCACGACTGAGCTGAATAAAAACACGAAAAAATTAGTAGAAATATTCATTTCATTTAGTCGATTATTTTGACATTCAAGTTCGACAAAACCCACAGAATCAGCCCACTGGTGTAGCCCGAGGTTTACTCGGGGTTTACATCAAACATATCTATTATATGAAGGCTTGAAACCTACTTTAAGTAAAGTTAATAAGAAGCCAGACTTTGGGAACTGCTTGTAACTAATTGTAATGTCGATTTCCATTGATATTTTAAGAAAAGTGCACGTCAATCAATGAAAAACGAGTTCAATGGAACAACTTTTGACGCGATGAGAATGCAATAGTAGCTCATATCCGTGTAATTTGTCACATTGAATAACGTAAAAATTATGAGAATTGTAATTTAAAAGATTTTGGCATGATTGCGGATGAATTTGGTAGAGTAGTAGTTGAAGATTGATATGTGATGCTCAATGACATTTAGAGTTGACATTTCTCAGATAGATGTGTGCGTATTCCGATGTAAAACTGCCGATTTTTCGAGTGTAGCACCACAGGCGTTTTGACGTACACCATTTCTAACAGTGCAGGTCAATGGAACATTTTGGTGTAACACTACAAGAAAAGTGTAACACTTCTGCTAGAAAGCGTGATCAATGGAAATCGGTATAAGTTACATCAAAATATGCATAGATTTTTAAGGGCTGGTGTAATTTTAAAACACTGCCCACTTAAGCAATACCGGATGACTTTTTGCAATAGTAACTATGCCCTATTACACAAAGTCATCCGTTATGCTGTAAGCTCTTTTAGTTAATGTTTTTTTATGATCATTCTCTGCTGTTCGAAGATAAATGAGGTCTGATGTCCTGACATCTAAAATAGATTACCTTTCTAACAATAAGATCACTCAAAATTAACCTCGATATGTTCAAATAAAACATTAAGCAGGCATATAACACCCAATTTATGTTTTTCTCTGTATATTACAAGGTTTAGCAAAGATTTTAAGTAGACTCCAGCCTTATGCAGTATAAGTTGGATTGTAAAATATCCATTACATTCTTTCGTTGAATTTGTAATAGCTTTATGGATTGTTGATTGCAGTGAATGCAGCTTTATTTAGATTGAAGCTTGAGTTGGAAACATTGGTTAGGCTTTTAAGAATTTGTAGTAAACATTCTCAAATTCTTTCTATTAGCAGATGGTACTGAGCATTTTTCGGTACTTTAATTAAATAGTACATTATTTGATCTGCCTTCTACAATATTTAACCTTCCACTGTGTATACTTCATTCGTTGTTTATATATGTACATATAGTCGTTTTACTAAAACTAAACTTATTAGGGACGAGTGTTTTTGTTTTACTTAACATTACAACCATAACAGTATTTTTTATAATATTATCTTATAAAGTTATTGATATTAATTTACGCAATGCAATTAACAACCAACAATACTTTTTGGGTTCATAGAATCAGCTAGCTAGTTAAAATTTCTCAACTTTTATATTGAATTCGAATAATTGCCCTGTATTGAGAAGTCGAATATAATGAGCTTTTATAAACCATATACAAATTCGAGTAGTAAAATATATTCCAATTCAAATCAATTTTGACTGAAAATTTCTAGCACATTATAACAAGTGATTATATTAGAAATATTGGTATACACATTGAAAATTATTCAATTAATAGTTTGGGTTGGAATTATTTTAACTTGATTGCTTATTGAATACTATTCTATCGTTCATATAACATGACTATATAAGAGGACTAGGAGGTAATTTTGTTAATAATTGATCATACCTTGAAAATGTGAATTAAGAAACATCTATCATTGAGAAATGTGTACATAAATGAATGTAATTTAAATTTTAATTTTAAAACAAATTACATTTTCATATCCACAAAAATATACTCCAACTAAAAATTCATCGAAAAAATTTTTTTTGATATCGTAAATTTGTATTTGTTTATTATGGAATTAGTCCATATATTATTTTCACATTTATTGTACTGTGGTGTTCAAATCCTTACATTGCCCAATACTGTCGATTATAAAAGTGATGATAGAAATTTGTTGTTGCTATTGTTTTTTTTACATAAATACTTGTATTATCATATAATATGTATGAATTTGGTGACTTATACATATATTTTCTGCTTGTAATGTACAATTTCCTTTGCATAGATACATATTAGGTCTGTATGTTTACTTTTGCGTAAAAATGTCTGAGTAAAGTTCAAGTAAAAGCTTTCTTTCGGTAGAGGGGATTAATACTAGATGATAAGGAACAAAGTTAACAGACAATTCGGAAATCCATTCAACTGTCAAATTTTCCTAGTCCAAGAAGTTAACATACACATTAGTAAAAAACTTTCGAGCTGTGTAAAAATTTTGAAGGCTGGGTAAAAACTTTAGAGTAAACATACAGACCTAATATGTACATATTTATGTATATTTGTTGACGGCCGTAAGATAATTATTTTTTTTATATATTTTAAGATCACTTAGTTAGTTAATTACTTAGTATAGAATTTTTATAAATAAATATGAGCGGTGTATTATTTGTTTAAGTAATATTAGCATTTTTTAAAAAATTTTGTTCGATATTGTTACCTATTCTTTAGCCACCAATGCATCAAGGAGGTGGAGGACCAATGGGACCACAACAACCACCACAGGGCCCACCACGTTATCAGAACCAAGGCCAATGGAATGGCCCCCCAAGACCGAGCGGTCCACCACGACCAGGTCCACCAAATGGTCCACCTGGCCCACTTCAGCACAGACCACAAATGGTAAAGTCATTAATCTTATACATTTTCTCTGGCCTAATCATATGTAGAGTATTTAGCTTTGTAAATATATTAAGATTAAAATAGTTTTATTGGGGCTTTCACTAAAAGAATTCGTAGCAAGTTTGGGTAATAATGCAATTAAATAATATGAAGCTAAAAAGATCATTCTAAAATATTATACCGATTATTATCCGACTACATATTCATGTAGATGAATCCTAAAATACGTTATTAGCTTAGCTACTTTTCGTTTAGCATTTATTTGTGGAAATTTTATTTAGGTGCACAGGTTAAGGACACAAAACACTAAGGACAGTAAGTAAGATTTGTAAAAAACTTCAGGTACATATTATTGCATTACCATAATCATAGATAATCTTCAATGAGCTGTGAAATAGTTAAAAATTAAGTGCATATAATTTGGAAGCTGCATATACTTTTTTTTTAATAATATGAAAACAAAGAATACACTGAAAAATGTAAACAAAATATATTATATAAACTTTCCTTCACATTTTAATTTTTTTTTAAACCTCGCTTAAGAAGTAATGAAAAATACTATACCCAAGAAAGACTTGCAATTGTTATTAAACTCGACGACGTCGAAGATTGTAAAAAAAAAAAAAAAAATTTTTTTTGATTAATAATAATTAAATGTTTTGAAGATTTTTGCTTTTGCTGCTTCATAACTATAGAAAACTATTTGCAAATAATAAATTACTCAAAGACCAGAAAAAATGGTGCGACATTTTTGATGGATTAAAATTTACTGCTTTGTGTGTTTTGTAGCATGCAAAAATTTTCATTAATTGAGATTCTTAGTTTACTATTACGGCAGCAACATATGGTTAGATTTTTTCCGGACGGCTTTTTGTGCCAAATAAATCCCAGGTTAAACCCGGACCGGTTTCAGAACCTGAAAGCAACCGTCGCTGGCCACGGTGACGACAGCTGCTTCATACGTTTTGCTGTCGAATGCAATGCAAAACTCATTGAGTGCAATATGACACGACATACGCTTATGCTTTTCCCGGACGGTTTGTTGAAATTTAATGCAGTGCGTGCAGTAGTACAGAAGCAACGAACGAAACGAAAAGATATAAAATCTACGTTGCAATTGTTTTTTTTGCATTCTTCATCATCTTCAATTAAAATTACAAGGTGTCATTGTGTTTACTGCTACAATAGCGCAGCTTGTATTTAGTTGCTTAAACATTTGATTACTCAACCAATATTTTATCTTTCCGATTTTTGTATGAGGTCGGATATCTTGATAAAATTCATATTTAAGGATCCTTACCAGCTGATCCTCTAGCTCCAGCAGGAGTGACGTAGTACCCCTGCCAGGGCTAAAACCATGCTGTGCTGGTGTAACTAACTCTTCAACCATTACTCCCAGTCTCCTTCCTAGGATCTTCTCAAAGACTCGATAGACAGGATATAAGCGATATTGGCCTATAGTTTTGCGGAAAGATGCCTTGGTCTTTTGAGCTCTTGTAAAGAGAGACTATTCTCTCTTTGAAATCTTCAGGGAAATTTTTTAGCATTCCATAGGAGATTTTATCGTATCCAGGTGCTGAACCCTTCCAGAGACTAAGTGTATTATTTATTGTTTGGAGCAGGTGCATATGGCATTTCCGTTAAGGAAAAGTGTCTTTTTTGAGGGTCTGTTCCTGAGTGAAGTTTTTGTCTGACGAATAGTTTGCCCATGTTTTGGCAAATTCATTGGCTATGTCCGTGGAACATGTTAAGGACCGGCTTTTTGTTGTCAAGTTGGCAATCTGGTTTGGGCTTCTATTGCCGGAGATGGATTTAACCTTATTCCATGCGTCGGCGAGATTAGTGCTAGCGTCGATTGACTGTGCGAAGGACTCCCAAGATAATCTCTTCGCCACCTTTGTTTTTCTTTTGACTTTTGTCGACTCCCTACGGTAACTTCGCAGTTTCCTTCTGTTGGATGCCTTTGAAATTTTTTCCAGGCCTTACTTTTGCTTCTGATAGATACGAGGATATCTTTATTCATCCAGATGGGTTGGGATTGCTCTTGGGATTTGACACTAAGCATGCTTGTAGCTGCAGCCATTCTGATGATTTTACTGATCTGAGCTGCCTCTTTGTTCACGTTATTCGAGGGTGGTCTTTGTTTTGAATTTTTTCTAATAGAACCAGCGAAAAGGTCCCATTTTGCCGCCGCCTCTGCAAAGCGTACGAGCGGATTGTAAGCAGCTATTTTCACGCTAGATGTTATTAGTATTGGAAGGTGGTCGCTGCCCTCGAGGTTAGTATGGGTAGACCAGTTAAAGGGCGGGGCTAAGTTAGGGGATGTGAAAGTGAGGTCGACAGTTGTAAGAGTATTTCGAGAGAAGTGAAGTGTAGCGGAGGTATCGTTAAGCAAACATAATTCTTGCTCCTATGCCCAGTCCGCAATCAACCTTCCTCTTTTATCCCAGCGCTCACCATCCCAGACAGGGCTGTGTGCGATGAAATCTCCACCAATGACGACATTCGGTGGGAGCTGAGTTGACATTCGCTCTAGGTCACGAGGTAACAATCAGTATCCATGCTCAAGATACAAACATAGGAGAGATATTTTGGGATTTGTGTCTATAGAGACAGCGCAGATCATCACATCAGTGTTAATCTGTAGTCTGTTGAACGTCAGACTGTTGTGTACCATTATGGCCACTCCTCCATGTCTTGTGTCATAGGGATGGTTGTTACCAACAAAGGTGTATTGTCCGAGCCGTTCAGGCTCTTCACCTAGTAAAATGTTTGTTTCTTGTAGGAGGATTATATGGGGGCTATATCGTGATATGAGTATGTCAAGATGGGATAAGTTATTATATATCCCTCTTATATTCCACTGGAGAATTGTGAGTTCTCTAGCAGTTTGGGAGCAAGTTAGAGTGAGTTCGCTCATAGGTTATTAGACTAGAGGGGTTCGTTCATTTCATCATCGGTTTCAATTAAGCTTTTTTGTGAGTTTTTATCGAAAGTATGCAGAATCTTCTCCTTACCGCTCCTTCAACGATTATAGTCAGTTCCAGATATAGCGGTAGCTAAGGAAAAGAGAAAAAAAAACGTAAAATTGAATTTGTTACTATCCTGTAAATTATGTTGATTGTCAACACTGTTAAATTAATTGGACAAGGTTATTCAATTGGATCTCCTTGCGGGTGGGTGCTGCGATGATACAAAAAATTTTTCTAGGCTCTTCAAATCGTGAAAATGAATAATATCGATAGCCCCATTAAGATTAAATGTCCTTTGGACTCAAAACTCTAGCTAACTCCATTTTCTTCACGACTAAATATTATTAAGACGAAATTCACTCAGGATCCTTGTGAGTCTGTTGTAATCTTGGTTCATATTAAGCTTCTAAAATTATACATATGGACATTTAAATTATCTTGCTGAACGGAAATGCAGTAGTGCCCACTCTTTTATCGATCGCTGTTGATTTTTATGCTTTAATTTAATCAGGCAAACGACACTGCGCCAGAATCTAGTCATAATTTGAAGATGGAAATAATAGTAGTTAATCACTACTCTCAAATTTCACTTCAAACTGGAAACATAATCTACATTTCACTTGCAAAAAAAAGTCATAAAACATATTTTTGAATAATGTTGCTAAGGCTCTTATGGTAGCATATTCCAGTTCACATATTCCAATTCTCTTTAACGGTTTATTGCGTGTTGAGTAGGTCCTGTTTGCCTCTGTGATTTGCTTGAAACATTGCCACAATATAAGGATTTAAAAATATTATCTCAAGTCTGAAGCAGTTTAAGATAGATTTTATAGTTAGTCGAACAGAATGGTATTAGACTAACGAAAGGAGACGACTCTGTACCGTTCTTTGAAAGGCGATCCGCAACCTTTTTACTATTGTGGTCCGTAAACCACCACATCACTGGCCAGTTTCTGTATCTGTCAGGTGAATATTCTCTGGATTCCTAACGTAAAATTCAATGGTTCAATTTAATTTAATTTATGTGTGTGTTTCACGACACTAAAAGAATACAAAAATAGCAGTAAATACAAATCTATAAACTAACAACAAATCGATGCTAAACTAAGGCAATGCAAATTGATGCTGCTGACAGATATAATCAAATAAAAAAAATTCCCAACGAAATCCATTGTGATAGTGGTCACGATTATACAAAGCTATTGCTCCAAATGCGAAAAAAGTTGTATCCTAACTGCAATTTTATAAAGCCCAGCGTACTTCTACAAATTTTTAACTTAAAATCTGTTATTTCCTATAATGCAATAAGAAATGTACCATAACAAATTTATGAGTATTTTTCTAATTAAATAGAATATTAAAATTTTGGGCAACATAACCGACCACAGGAAGAAATCATAACTTGACTTGCAGCTGCTGTTTTTTGTAAAACGATTAGTAATTAGTAAAATTATTAGCAGCTGCTGTTTTTTGGAAAACGATTAGTAAATAGTAAAATCATTATAAATTTGTTAAGTAATGTATATTAGAAAAAAGAAGAGAGTGTGGACTCAATATTAGTAGAAACTATTTACATATCTTAGTAATGGTGGCTGAGTAATGTTTTTTGGAAAACGATTAGTAAATAGTAAAATCATTATAAATTTGTTAAGTAATGTATATTAGAAAAAAGAAGAGAGTGTGGACTCAATATTAGTAGAAACTATTTACATATCTTAGTAATGGTGGCTGAGTAATGCCAGTTAGTTTTAGGACGTTCTTGGATCTGTAGATTTGCAAATCTTATATTTATGTTAGTAGCTGTTTGCTAACATATCACTACCTATTGCCCAAACGTCTTCATAAATATCAAATAATTTAAATTTAGATAGAAATTCAAAAAAATTTGCAGAAATTTATCACAAGTAAATAAACTTTTATTTCTAGCATATATATTATGTACTTATTTATAGAACATATTTGTGCCATAATGTATATGAAAGAACTATACAAAATCATGAGTAACAATTTAATGATTGATGTGCGCTACAAACAAGATGTGGCGTACAATCATAATTTGAAAAGAAAATGTCGAAAAGTATATTTTTTATATATAAATATTTTTATTTAGCAGTCTTTTATTATTTTGAAATCATATATTAAAAATTTAATTATTTTCACAGTTCCAGGGTCCACCAGGGCCAGGAGGAATGCCACCTAGAGGGCCCAGACCTGATTGGAGTAGACCGCCAATGCATGGTAGTGGTTTCCCTCAAGGTCCACCGGGACCGCAGGGTCCACCACATATGCAAGGACCACCTAGGGGTCCACCACCACCCCAGATGGGAGGACCAGGTGGACCACCACATGGTCCCCAAGGACCTGCCCCACATGTTAATCCTGCCTTCTTTAATCAAGGTGGAGGACCACCTCAGCATGGTGGCGGACCTCCAATTGGGCCACCGCATGGGCCACCTGGACCTCAGCAAGGAATGAATATGTCACAGCATGGACCTCCACCACATTTCAATCAACAAGGAGCTCCACGAGGTCCTTGGCCTGGACCTCCATCAAAACCTCCAGGACCATTCCCAGAACAACCGATTGCACCACAGCTCAGTGAAGTGGAATTTGAAGAAATTATGGGTCGCAATCGAACAGTCAGTAGTTCCGCGATAGCAAGGTATAATGATTGTGTTTTTTTTTAATTATCCTGTAAAAAATTGTTAATAACATTTCTAACTTTGTACATAATTTTTCTAGGGCCGTGTCGGATGCAGCAGCAGGAGAATATTCAAGCGCTATAGAAACTCTTGTAACGGCAATTTCCCTTATTAAACAGTCAAAAGTTGCGCATGATGAACGTTGCAAAATTCTTATAAGCTCCTTGCAAGATACTTTGCACGGAATTGAAGCCAAAAGTTATAGTAGAAGGGAACGTTCACGGTCAAGGGATCGTTCACATCGTTCAAGACCACGTAGAGAAAGATCTACATCTCGTTACAGGGAAAGATCTAGAGAGAGGGAAAGAGATCGTGAAGGGTAAGTAAAGTAATTGGTGTGAATGAATATATGAGAGCGTATGCGCTTTTATCTATCGAGTATTTGTTTTGATATCAGGCGATATTATTCCTCTGACAGTTATCGCGAAAGTGCTAGAGACAGATCAAGGAGTAGAGAACGTGACCGTGGTGCAACTAATGATCACTACAGGGAAGAGAGGTCAGTTTTATTAAATTTATTTGAAATATTATAACAATTTTACTATCATTCCTTAAGCTTAAACACAAAATTTAATTAAGAATTAATTTAAAAACTTTTACTAGTTAAAATAAGATAAGAAATAACAATATCTATTCATATAACAGCAGTCGGTCTGGTCGTCCAAGAAAATCACCAGAAGCTGTCGCCGAACCAGCAAGTGAACCTTCAAAACGGGGATATTATGACGAAAGATACCGTTCATCTGATCGTGATCGAGATCGTGATCGCGAACGCGAACGTGATCGACGTGAAGAACATCGCTCACGCCATTAGAAAACGCATTCGTAAACGTTTCAAGAATTTTTCAAACTTCCCTTTCTTAATTTTATTTTTAAATTTTATGAACTAATCTTAATTTGAGAACATAAACTCGTTAAGTGAGTAATTTTAAGTTGGAACAATTCAAACAAAAAAAAGAGACATTTTAGCGAATAATGGTATAATTGTTATCAGTTTTTACTGTTTAATTGTATCGCGATTGGAGAGATAGATGCGCATAACTTACCCAGTAAAAATGGGTAAAGTATTATTCTTCAAAATTTGATCCTATTTTCGGAAAAGTATCTGCATAAAAAAAAAACAATTAAATAAAAAATTTGAAACTTAACAGATTTCGTGAGTTTTGTCACATAGTTTCCGTCGATCCGTATCGTGTTCAATTCTGCACTGGAAAACTACAGATTTAACAACAAAAGCTTATCGAGATTTGTGATTTCAATAAGGAGCTGAAGCAACATTAATACAACAGACTATCCCTGCATCAGCCAGCCAGCTAGATACCAGACGTGTCGGAGGCAACAAATGAAGAAGAATGTATCAAATATTCAAAAAAGAAATTAAAATATATATGTAAACAAAAAACTGTAACTTGTTATTTGTATTTTTTCTTGATTTCCGTTATTTTTATTGTAAATACTCTCAATGTAAAGGCAAAAGTACTAATCATCGTAAATCAAAATGAATTTTATCCTAACGGATTTTTTTTATTTGTATAAAGTGTTTACTATAAATAGTATTTTTATACATGAAACGATATCTATCTAGTCGTAGAACTAAGGGCTGTGATTTATTTCTGTTTGTTTGTTTTTCTTTTATATATTATTACGATAAAACATTTTTATATAACTAAGGTAAATTATTTAAACAAATCTTATTCATTGTGTGTGTTGTTGTTTTAAACAACGTATTTTTCCTGTTTTTAGAATACATTCATCTTGTTATACAAGAAATATGCATTATTAATATTTTCCTATGTGGAATTATGGCTGTCCTCAGCTTCAAAATTACAAAATATTATTATACATAACTATACATAGCAAATAACACAAACAATACAGTTCCCTAAAAATGTAAGCGATATAACTATAAATCTTTACTTTCGGTTTTTAACATTAATTTATTTTTTATTAGAAAACATGAAAATAATTAAATCACGTTTAAAGTAATTTTGTAATGTAAATCACAGAAAAGTATTTATATGGCGTAATGCTCAAAATTTGAAAAACGTGAGGTTGGGAACTTGCGCCTTGTAAAACATGAAACAAAGTAAGTTTAAGTTTGCATTTAGATTTTCACGTAATGGATAAATGCAGATTCAATCCTTTAGTTTTTAGTCTTGAAGAGCGTATTTTCGAATGTATTGATATTAGCTGTGTTTACGTATCCGGATCAGTTGAGATTATAAGTTAGATTGGGGTTGAAAAAATGGCTATAATTAGTGGGTTACGCTGTCGATTCATCTGATTAAACATTAATTTACCAGATTAGTTTACCCGCTTTATATTATTTCCATAGCTTGGTGTATTGCACCCTCACCAGTCGCCAGGTGTTGTGACATCCACTTTAGTATTTTCTCATTTTATAACGTAAAATATATTTATAATTAAATTTGTAACAAAAATTCTATTATTTTGCGAAAATTTTCAGATTAATATCAATTAATTAATTAATATACTGAGGCTATACTTATTCTCGGAAGGAGATGTTTCTTTCTCCTTCCCACATTTCAGCGAAATGCTGGTGACATATTCAGAGATTTTATTTAAGATTTCGATTCCTATTTGTTTTATATTTCAAGTAAAATACTCATTTGGAAGCCACGGAACTTGGCTACAGATGCGTTTTGCAACCCGCGTGATAATTTCAAAAATCATAAAAATATAAAAATGGCATGACTAATTTTCATAAGAATTTAATTTATAATGTTGTGGTTACATTATTAATATCTCACGCCTGGTATGCTTGTATGAGCTTCAACCCTGGAACGTTAACCGTGAGTAAATTTTACTCATTTTTTATTTGAAGACTGCCCTGCTCTTCACGACATATTACCACAGCCTATCTACTTCGCAAGTGCTATTGCCTGAAACGTGATTGTTGGTTCAAGGTAAGGAGAGCTATAGAGCAGGTCAGCCCTGCCATTCCCCATAGTCCTCCTGTGCCCGGGAACCCACTATAAGACAAGCTGTGGTATATACTCAATTCGTGAGGAAAAAATGTATAAAATGTGATTTCTTTCATTTCTAATTATCCTTACCTTTGAATTAACATTCGTTTATGTAAATCTTAAATTATTTTTGCGGGAATTCTGTTTTTTCATTTTTGTTTTATTGTATTGCGCTAAATTATTTAAACTCTTGTTTATAATTTTTTCGTGTGTGAGTAATATTTACTCAGGGTTACCAAAAAAAAGTGAATATTAAAACGCGTTAGCATTCCCAGGTTGGGGTTAAGCATGAAACTAAATAGTTTCTTTTATTGTGTACATGCGGGCGTGTTTTGCGTTTGTATTTGTTTTTTGCTAACATTTTTGAGCTTTGATTACAGTTTTTTTTCAACGTTTCCGCGCTATTCATCAAACGAGAAATAAACTTGATAGCAGTAAGTTTATTTTTCGTTTGATATAATATTGTAGCTAGGGCGTACATAGTTAGTAGTCATGGTCTAAATAATTTACACCCAAATCATTACTCAATATTTTTTTTCCATATATAGTTTTGCAAATGACAGTATTAAAGGGCTACGCTTTTTTATCTTTAATGCATCTCCACTTAGTTAACTCGAACCTTTTGAACAGAAAATTTTGCTTGAAGTTATCAGTGAAAAAATATAAACATCTAAATTCTGGAAATATTCCAGAAGAACTGAGATCCCTAAATAATAAATTTTTTCAAGGCTACTTTCACCATAAGGTGCTTTAAGCCCTAAAGGAGGACTCGGGGGACGCATCATGTGAAGCAATTTATTGATCAGCTTATCTCAAGGAATTGCGTGGTATGCCAGGCTAATTCAAACACTGTATGGCATTTTGTCCTAAAAACCAATTGATCCCAGTCCTTTTATAACGTGGATGTAAAACATAGCCGTGGATCTGTTTTACAGATGCTCACGAGCCATATAATATAAATGAGTCGTTCCGAAAAAAACAGAAGAAAGCATAAAAGCAGGCCAATAAGGAAAACCATTTGCTGAGAAGAGTTTCAGGAAAACATTGACGTTCAAATTCAGTACAAGAAAACAGGATTTGAGGCCCGTACGGGGTAAACTAGTATTGGAGTGTACAACAATTCTGAATTCTCTCTCTCTCTCTCTCGGAATAATAGGATACTCGTTCTATGGGTGCCAGGGCACAGTAATATCAGCGGGAAAGAATGGGTGGACGAGCTTGCTCGGCTTAGTGCAGCGTCGGAGGAATATTTGCCAACACAGATGGCTAAATAACCCTTCGGGCAGAACTACAAAGAAAATGTTGGGTAAACCTAACGAATAAGATCTTAGGACTAAACAAGCCAACCCTGAGAACTCTTGTGGCAATTCTCATCGGTACTCTCTTCCCAAGGGTCACCTTTGCAGCTTAAAAATTGTTGATGATACTACATGCGGGGGTTGCGGAGAGGAATCCGTTTTATGTCACTGTCCGGCTCTCTCAGGAAAGCGGTACAGATTTCTTGGCTCAAACCTCCTGGACGAGCTGCATGTAGCCGGCAACGAGGGTTGGTGGCCAATACTCAGTCTTGTGAGGGCGTCCGCCTGGAACCTGTGGAGGGTGAACAATGGGCCTTGCTCTGGCCTACGTTCCAGGGACCCTCAGGGCCCCAACTTCTCTCTCGATTCATCCATCCAAGGGATGTCATTGAGTCTTAAAATAGAGGTCTAAAAACGGTATCGAGCATAAACCGACAAATTTCGATTCTTGTGTTGTCATCAATCTTCCGAAAATTTCAACACCAATTGGAAATTGATCATCCTTATTTTACGTTTCTTTTTAAATGAACTGATCGAAAATATTGCATATTGGACATCCGAATAAAAATAAACGGAACCCAAACTCCAATCTATATTTTCGATTGGAATGGGGCTTTTGACTTCTCCTTTTTTTTATAATAATTTCTACCTGATAAACCAATGTACCTTTTTGGCGTCTTCCATATACAGGATAAACCCGATAACGAGAACAAGGTGTAAGAAATATTCACCCCATCGAATCTAGCGCTCCTCTACAAGTCTTGCATCAGACCTAGAATGGAATATAATTCTCATATTTGCTCATTGGGGATTTGGCAATAACTTGTTATATCGACCCACTCTAGCATCGCCGCAATGTTGGATGCCTTCCGCTACATGCATGGTTAATGTTCTGATGAAATATCTAGTCTGATCCTTTTATAATTGATTTCTGCACGCAATACTCGCGCTTCAAACCGAACAAATCCTTTCACCCTTCAAATTACTTTCGGCCGTATAGTAAAATTCTGTGATGCTTTTCTATCGCGTACTGTGTGAATATGAAACAGTCTAAAATCTTTTGTCTTTCCTCCGACAAACAATCGGCAAAAGTTTAAGAGTGATATACATCAGCACCACCGTCACTCCTCACGTTCCCTATCTCCTCCTGCCAAGCTGTGCTTTGCACCATAGAGTTTTTTTCCCCCTGAGCTTGGCTTAATAATTTATATAAAAAAAGTGTGTATTTACTGCCCGGTAACGTGAACAAGAAAAATTTAGTATATAATACGCAGCCACATGCCATTTGACGTTAGCAATTAACATTCGAGAAAATCGGATAAGTAGTTTTTTTTTTAAACAGGAGAAAGGATGCTTCATGCAGAGATAGCTTTATGAATATTCTTGACCAAACAAACGCACTAGGTAAAAGTTATAATCCGACTAAGACCAATCTTTTTCGATAGCATTGATACTAATCGTATGTAAAAGTATCAACTATTACTGAATCGATTTCTATTATTTCTCCAAATGAACGGATATTCGATTTAAAAAAAACTGAAAGAGTGAAAGTTTTAATATAACTATAAGTGAAGCACATTAGCATTAGTTCTGGCCTTCGATCATTTGTTACGATTCTGTTTAGTTTATAATAAATTAAATAAAACCACTTCGATGTTATTTAGTAATTTAATTTTTAGATTAATGCTTGGTAGTATCTAATTTTATTTTAACGTTTCCTGAAGACGCCAAAATATCTAAATAATCAAATTAATATTGACGAAACGTTATAAGATTTAATAAAGTAAGAATTTTCTCAGTAATTTAACATCAAAGTTGTTTTTATTTAATTCATTCTAAGCTAAAAATCATCACAAATGACAGTTAGCCTGAACTAAATATATATCATAAACGGTCGAGTTAAACAATAAAATTTGAATTTATTGAAAATTAATTAACTGATTGATTGTTTTATACTAATCTAAGCAGCTTTAATTTTTATAAAAAATGTTTGGTATGAAAAGTGGACGCTTGTTTTCGAGGTGGTTTATTAACAAACAGAAACTAGTCTGCAACAAAAGTCGTCGTACAATACAATTGTCTTCTATTTCTTATTAACTAAAACAACAACTTATTATACTTCTGTACGTATGATTAGAATTAGTAAAAAATTAGAATTAAATTTTATAAATAGTTCATTTAGTTCAAGAAAGACTACACAAGTACTGTACGATGACTTCTGTGGCAAACTGTCTATTGTAATAAAAATTTCATATAAAAGTGAATTATTTCAAGGCATATTGGTATAATTGATCATAAGCACTTAAAAATAAGTTGTTTGTACTACAATGCGGCTAATGTAAAGTTTGGAGGCCAGATATTTGTCTGCTTTGTCTAGCACTGTTTGGTTCCTTTAATTCTATTCCACCGAGTGCAATGATTGTAAGAATTTTTTTTCTTTAAGATTTCAACGTCACATTATTATTTCTGTTTCCTTCCACTTGTAAGAAGGCATCATTTTTTAATATCTCTGCCTTCTTCCCCCGCTGTGATCTTTGAATATAGGAAAAACAGGAAGTAGAATGAACCTGATACGTATAAACTTTGGTGTACATGATGTGTGACTTTTCACGAGGTGCTTGCATGCAGGACAAAAGATATTCAAGTACGGACGATGAATGACTTGTTTCATAGTATCGGCGGGTCTAAACACAAACAAAAAATTACAACTCGTGATTGAAAAAAAAAAGAAAACAATGAAATTCCACAACGGCAATTAATTAAAATCAAGGCATAATTGAAATTAATTATATTTTTCTTGTAAATTTTTTATTAAGCATCGTTTTCACAAGCGAAGTTACTGTTCCAAATAACCTCGTTTTCGACCCCGTACGCGCGCGAAACCGAGTTCCACGCACTTCAACTTTTTTTTAGCAAAGGGGAACCTCAGAAATAGACAAGTTGGAAGTATTTTCTGCAATTGGTGTACGTTTTTATTTAAGTTTTATTTAATAATACCAGCTCGAACTAAAATGTCAACACTTTTGTGTTTTGGCTTTTATATAAAGGGGGGACTGCTTTTTATTTTTCGGTAAGAAATTTCGTAAATTTAAAAGGCAAACAAAAAATATTTGTCCTTAGCCATCAACATGCCAGGAATGTACTCACACTTTCTTTTTTCTGAGAACTGTCTCTCCGGAAATCGCTATTAATTACATTGTTGCACAATTTATGACCTTTTTATCTTCTAGATGAAATCTATAGGGTATACTAAGCTTGTCATTCCGTTTGTAACACCTCAAAATAATGATCGTAGAGAAAAACTTGCATAGAAGGAAATTTCATAAGGGCATTCATCCTAGGGTATCATAAGAATTGGTCTTAGACCAATTCTAGGTTTTTACTTGTTTAATTATTAATTTTTACCTCATCCCAAATCCGTTATATTGAGGCCTTATTATGGGGTTCGAGTAGATTTGTTGAAAATTTGCTCTGAAATGCATAAAATTCTTCCTAAGGTTTTACATGTTCGAGTCATGCAAAGTCTACTTACTCTACTTTCAAAATTAGATCTATTAAATTAAAACTTGAAATGTTTTTTTTTCGGTTCTAATAAACTAGTTTTGTGGTATGGTGCCCAGATGATATTATATAGGACTATATGCATTAAAGCGTGTCCCAATTGCAGAAAATATACTTAATTTGACTAATTTTCAGATTCCACTTCGCTAAAAAGTTGAAGTGCGTAGAGTTCGTTTTCATACTGGTGCAAGTAAACCTGCGGGTATATGAAGAGGTGGTGAGGGGCTGTAACGAGATTACTTGGAACAGTAACTTCTCTTGTTAAAACCATGCTTTTTGAGTTTTTATCCACAAATACAGTGACATGTAATGCTTATGCTTCTAACACAGATATTGACTACGGTAAATTTGGGTTACCGCACTTCCTGTTTTCTCTATATTCTAAGACTTTACCCGTTAACATTGAAAAAAACAGGTATACTACTACTTTTAGAAACTGAATTTATTTTCAAATGACAATTAAATTTAGTAGAGGCACTGCCGGTCAGTCGCCACGCGTATTCCGATGTGTGGAAATGTTAAAAATTGTTTGTCAGCTATGTAGGTGGTAGGTGCGCAAAACTTAATAAAGTGTTTTGTAAAATTAATGTTTGAATTCAGTTTTTCCCCTTTGTGAATTTCAAAAATATAGATTAAACCAATGTAAATTTCTTATTTTATTTTATAATTATGTTGTTTTTATACATATATCATCGCTTATATTGTATGTAAATACAAGTTTTCAGAAGACAAAAATATTCAAATATAATGTAGCTTATTAATGTACAATTTTTTTTTCTTGTTCAATCTGTTCCAGCAAAGGGAATAGCCAGATATTGTTCAATTCGTTATTAACCTTAGCAGATTCAAATAATTCCTATAAGTTTTAATTTTTAAATTGTTGAAGAATATAAGACTTTTCCAACCAAAATTAAGTAAAATTTGTCTTCCTATTACTTAGATAAATGTCACTCCTACCACAGAAACTACAGAATATCATACAGATTGGAAGAACCTTCATTTTACATGGTGAACATTTTTTTATATCTATTTCAAACACTAATCAATTTACAATAGAATTTCTTTGGGTTCTTCCGTCTATATATATATATATAACTCTGTAATTTGTGCCCTTAGCTTTTAAACTATAGTTTAACTAAAAAAAAACTGAGATGCCAATTCCACACAGATCAATTTATTGTAAAACTATCGTATTTATTTTATTGATTTTTTTGTTTTTAAATTTGAGTACCTATAAGGCTGTGATATTATGCATAAGGTTTCAGCTTCTTTGTTTTCATTCACTCATTTTTAAATTATTAAGCAATTTTTATTATTTATTCTTTCCAAATTTGCACGTAAAATCAAATCTTTTTATTTGTGTTTTTCTTTTATTTATTCCTTTTTAAACGAATTTTGAAAGTTTGGTGAGAATGTAACAATTTCCAATAAATCTTAAAAGATAGAAAAAAACCATTTTGTTGAATTCTAATCGGTTAATTTTTTAAGCCTTATAATGGTAAGTACAAATATTTTTATTATAATGAATTTACGTAGGATTAAATTTTATTTGTTGTATTAAAAAAAAAGTTTTTAATGTTTTTTCATGAAACCATATTGTGGTAAATGAGTAGTAGTTTACGTAATGTATTGAAACTACGCTAGGCTCGTTCTTATTTACAAAATAAAGGTACACATAACATTTCTGGCGCGTTTAATATCTAAATCCTTTACAAACTTACTACAATGACTTAGTTTTTGGGTTGTCTCAGGTTATTTTATATGTAAAAATAAAGCTTTCGAAATTACATAAGCGGACGTTTAAGTTAATATAAACTAGACTAAAAAAAAGATTAATTTCATCTAATTAATATTATATTTGAAAGTTCAAGTTAATTTTAAGTATTCATAACCCATTGAGACGTGATTTAGGATGGTTTTTTATCTCATATGTATGTACTTGAATAATTCAGTAACACGATCTTGCACCGTAAGTCTGACCATGTAATATACTGTTAATGTGATATTCACAGAATATTTTTCGAATGACTTGCACATTAAGGCAGAGTCAACAAAAAATCAGATCAGAATACTATGTATACGTATATGTATATGTAGCTCTAGAAATGTTGTGATTTTTTCCATACAATATAAGTGGATTTTAAATTTTAATATAAATTTTCTTGGAAAATGTAAAAAAACAATATGTATTTTGGACGTAACAACTCGATGGCCACACTTCGGATCCCAACATCCTCAATTCAATTGGTGAGGAATTTTTGATCAGGAAGGATCTATTGTGCCTGAAGTCTATTCAACTGAAATCATATTCTCGTCCTTCAATCTCAAGGTTTATTCAGCATTAAAGCTTTTTTTGCGCCAAAAGTAATTTTATTAGAGCAACCAAAAAATTAATATGAAACTGCATTTGAAAATTATATCATTTCTTTTTATTACGCATTCAAGCTGCTCATTATGTGTGTACAAAATACTTTGCTTACAATTTCTCTCCTAATGAAGCGGATGATGTCTCGATTATAAAATCATTTGTAAGAAATCTAAAGTTTACAAATCTTGAAAGGGACCATAATGGTAATATGAATAGAGACCACCCTGGTTAAAGAATCTTTGATCTTGAACAACGTGTTTAAATATTCCAGTTTGTTGCAAAATATCCCGGTACCTTTCGAATCAAGATAATAAATTATTCTTTCTTCATTAACTCAATTTTAATTTTCCTTAGAATTCTTATATTGCTCACAGCTCCCGATGTCCTTATTTTGCACTTGTCTACTGATATCGTTGCCAAATAAAAAAACTCGGTATGTACGCAATCGCTTCTTGTGGGTGTTTTCTTGGAGGTCATTTGAAATCGAACCACTACAAAGTCCATTGTTCATCCTCTAGATTTACGGGACATTGCTCATAAATCCCTGCCAGATGCCTTTACAAAATTTTGAATTAGGCCCCAATCATTTCCGGCTTCATGCAGTTTATTTATGATCCCAGGATTTCTTTATTCTTGTCTGGATTTAAAGAAGTCGGTAGGTACTTATAATTCATTCGCTCAATAATTTGTAAAATTAAACAGTTTCATAGGATTTCATATTCTGAAAAACTTTACAGTAGGTACAATGAAAACGACATCGCTTTTACAGTATACGTAAAAATCCCAAATTTGTTATATGGCAACACCAAGAAGGTGTTGCCCGATTTAGACCATTTTTTATGAAGACACTACAAAACTTCAGCTCTCCACCTTGAGCGTTCTCAGGCAGTGTCCAAATATGTATGTAGTGAAAAACAAAATTTTTGTATGGCAACCCCACGAGGGGGTTACCCGATTTGTCTCATTTTCGAACTTAATTTTACTTTTTTTTAAAAGCTCATATACAAAATTTCAGCTTTAGTGATAGCGTTCTGGAGTTATCGTGAGTACAGAAGGACATTCAAAATAATGTTATGCGTGGGTGTTCAACCCACATCGCTCTACCAGTATTATTCCTGTTTGTTACAAACGGAATGACAACCTTAGTATACCGGTGGACCGAAGTATACTACTGAAAAAGTTGGTGAAATATGGAATTAGAGACGAAGAATTTACATGGCTTAGGAACTACTTAGCTAATCGAAGACAAAGAACTAAGGTTAATGGGCATTGGTCAAGGTCGTGGCGGGTTGATCTAGGTGTTCATCAAGGTTCTGTGTTGGGTACACTACTATTTATTTTATACGTCAACGATTTGCAAGTGGTAGTACAAAACTGCACTCTGGCGCTGTTTGCGGATGACGCTATATTATTTGTGGCTATGGATGACTTTGAAAAAAGGGAAAGAGCTAAGCAGGAGGATCTTGACAGAGTAGACATGTGGATGAAAAGCAATAAATTGAAATTAAATGTGTAAAAAACGAAATGTATGTGCTTGGATGGTGAACTAAATATTAATCTAGTTGTGGATGGAAGTAGAATTGAGCAGGTTGAACAGATAAAATACTTAGGGATAATAATTGATTCAAAACTTAAATTTGATAGTCATGTAACGTATATATGCAAAAAAGTAAGTAAATTCAGATGGTTGAACATTAAACAAAGAATTATGATGATTGTACTAGTTTTCGTTTTTAAAATTAAGAATAACTTAGTTCATAGCTATTTAAGTAAATATATAAATTATGTAAGGGATTGTCAACCATATAATATAAGAAATGGAGATAAATTTAGATTACATAATTTTAGAGATGCTAGGGCGCAGAATTCACTAATTTATAAGGGACTTAAGCTATTTAACGATTTACCACGAGAAATAAGAGCAATAGAGTACTTAAATTTATTTTAAAAAATGGTGATGGAGTTTGTTAAAGAAAATATAAATTAAGATACCGAATTTATATTCTGAATTGTTAAGTAATAGCTGTATAGCTAAATAAATGCATTATTATATTATAGATTTCATTTAGGGTATAGAAACTGTAATTTTCAATAGAGTACTATATATTTACTATCACTTTGTATAGAGGTTCGCGCACCAAGGTTAAGTCTTGGGATTGTATATTTATGCTGAGGGAAATTCACACTGTTTTTACAGAGATTGTTTCGATTTTGAAAAAAAAACGTATTTTCACGATTTTGGTTTCTGAAATTTGAGTAATCGAAAACAAAAATTTTGCGAGCGCTAGAAGACTTGTTGTTTTCTCCAGTGATTATGCTGAGCATACTTTTTTATACCCTAAATGAAATCTATACAAATCTTGACATTCGGTTTGTAACGCGTAGAAATAATGCTGGTAGAGCACAATGGCTTGGACACCCACGCATAATATTAAAAGTTATATTGATTTTTGCATGTTCGTCCGTCCGCACGATAACTCGAGAACGCATTCACTTAGAGGGCTGAAATTTTGCACATGGGCTTTTTAAAAAAAATGTAAATTTAAGTTCGAAAATGGGCCGAATCGGGCAAGTTCTTCGTAGGGTTGCCACATAAATATTTTATTCTTTGCTATATATTTGAACAGTGCCTGACAACGCGTTAACGTAAAGAGCTGAAATTTTGTACACGGTGTTTTCATAGTAATAATAAGTAAACCTTCAAATATGGACTAAATCGGGCAACCCCTTCTTGGTGTTGCCATATAACAATTTTGACTTTTTACGTATACTGTAAAAACGATCCATCCTAAACATTTTTATTGTGCTGAAAAATTCGTCAGTACCTATATGAAATCCTATGAAATTGATTATAATCATTTTTACTGTGCGACGAACTGTTCTAAAATTATATGCGAAAAACCACTTCAAAAATCAAACTTGCACAGATTGGTGACCATATGAAGTTACATACGGGCATTCATCTAAGGTATCATAAGAATGGGTCTTAGACAAATTCTAGCTTTTTAAGTACGCGTCTTCGTGGAGAGCTCAAATTTTTTACATGCCGTTTTCATACAAATTTTAAAAATATGTTCAAAAATGGACACCCTTTCTTGGTGTTGTCATACAAAAATTTAGGGTTTTTACGTATACTGTCAAAACGATCAGTCATAGACGTTTGTATTGTAAGTACTGAAAAGTTCTTCAGAATATGAAAACCATTTTTACTGTCCGACAAACCGTTTTAGAAATATAAGCGAAAATCAACCTCAAAAATCAAATATACGCAGATGGGTGACCAGACCAAACGAAATAATAACATACACCTAGGGTATCGTAAGAATTGGTCTTAGACCCAGCTGTTTACTTGTTTAATTTTGCCTTTTATGCTCTGATTATTTTTGAAATTATAATTCCCTGTGACAAGTTGTCCTAACTTATGTTTTCTAATGTTTGTACGACAGAGTTTCATTGTGCTTGCACGAAATGAAGAGTGGCCAGGACCAGAGCTGTTGCCGCTAAAGGTAAAAGTAATACAAGGTTAAGCGTGAATAAAACACGGGTTCCATATTTAGCGAGTTAAGATATTTGCTAGAAACCATTTTTCACTCATCTTCATCTCTTCTTTTAATTTGCTCGATGGTTTTCTAAAAATTAAACATTAATAAAGGTCTATGTGAAATTGCATCGCGTTCCGATTTTTTTTACTATGTATTTCAAATGAAATGACAATTACATTATCGATCGTAATCGGACAATAATTCTACCGCTTCTATAATTATCATTAGATGTTTGGTGTAATGACCGTTTACTTTAATTTCAAATCACGATCATTACAAAATTTTAAGGTCACACAAAGTATGCTCACTTCTTGACACAAATAATGAAGGGAGGAGTTGTTAATGCCACCTTCTGGGGCTAAAGTTTTAAATTTTAACATGATTTATCATACCCTGTGGCTGTACTAATGTATACAGGGTGTCCCATAATTCGACGTCAAGCCGGAACCAGGTGATAGACCAAATCGTAACAGTTACCAGAAAAATATAAAAAAACATCTAGATCATGTATTTTTCAAATTATAGGCATTTCTTTTGTTTTCGAGAAAATGTACACCTTGTGATGGTTTTTTAGCTCCTGTTGCTACAAATCTTTACTTTTTTTCAATTTTATTTTTCTTATGTAATCCCGAATAGTGCTTATGTAACCTGTTGCTTTAAGTTCTAAGCCAACTGCTCCAGCTTGGAAGAAAATGTCACATTTTGCCGAACCAACAATATAAAATTAATAATTCGTTGAACTTTAACTGACTCTACTGAAAAAAAAATGTACTACGCCAGTCTGGCAAGTAACTTTAAAAGTTGACGCATTTAATAAGGATTCTAAAATGGTACAACACTTGCTACATTATTTCTTAGATTACGGGAAAAAAAATATTTTTCTTCAAGAAACCCAGTTTCGAAAAATTTCTTTTCACCTACTAAAAATGATTTTAGTATACCCAAAGCTTGCCGTAAGACCGTAACTTTAAAATCTAGTTTGAGTGAGAAGGAGAGACATTACATGAAGTGTGAGTGAGACATATAGTGACACTTTCAGGTTATAGATCCTAACTTTTTGTTAAAGTTAGGACAAATTTTCCTAAGTTTAAAATTAAACACCAATTTTTCGGATGCTAAGATTTATTATTTACAAAAGATGTTCAAACTGCCTTGCTTCAGCTGCAATACCAAGTTCGACATCTTCTTAAGAAGGATCGAGTTATCAGACGGGCAAATTTTCCATTGTTGACAAATTCAATTACGTCCGTAATTCTGGAGCTCATGTTTTTGTAAAATTCGGTGAGCTATACTTTTAGGCACTCCTGTGCTTTCCTGGATTGCACGTACCGAAGTTCTTGGGTCTACGTCCTCGTAAGATCATTCACCATGTACTTGGTTTGGAAGTCGGCTCTCTGTACAGATTAGACGATGCACATTTGTAAAAACTCAATGATTTGACGAGCTAGCGTCACTATCTTGCTCACTGACATTTCATGCAATGACTCTCCGTCTCACTCAAACTAGATCTTAAAGTTACGGTCTTACGGCAAGCTTTGGGTACACTAAAATCATTTTTAGTAGGTGAAAAGAAATTTTTCGAAACTGGGTTTCTTGAAGAAAAATATTTTTTTTCCCGTAATCTAAGAAATAATGTAGCAAGTGTTGTACCATTTTAGAATCCTTATTAAATGCGTCAACTTTTAAAGTTACTTGCCAGACTGGCGTAGTACATTTTTTTTCAGTAGAGTCAGTTAAAGTTCATCGAATTATTAATTTTATATTGTTCGTTCGGCAAAATGTGACATTTTCTTCCAAGCTGGAGCAGTTGGCTTAGAACTTAAAGCAACAGTTTACATAAGCACTATTCGGGATTACATAAGCAAAATAAAATTGAAAAAAAGTAAAGATATGTAGCAACAGGAGAGCTAAAAAACCATCACAAGGTGTACATTTTCTCGAAAACAAAAGAAATGCCTATAATTTGAAAAATACATGATCTAGATTTTTTTATATTTTTCTGGTAACTGTTACGATTTGGTCTATCACCTGGTTCCGGCTTGACGTCGAATTATGGGACACTGTATATTAGCGTTTTTCGCTTTGATTTAAAAAAAAGTTTCCAGCATTCATCTTTGTACGACGTGATTGCCCTGAATGCTAAGTAGTCAGTTGTAGCCTTTCGGCTCACTCTATCTATAGTCTCTACCCACCTTTTTCTCTGCTATCGACTGAGTTTTTTACTGATGCTATTTCTTCTAGTTTTTCATATAAGAGACTTGAACAACATTAATCCTCAGAATTTTTATGGGAAATGTAACTCTCTACCAGGGAAGACAGGAAGTCGTGTTGTCCAGGCGACGTCTCATCACCATAAAGTTGATATATTTAATAATTTACATTCTCCAGCATAGAGTCATCTCTTTGCTTATGCATGTTAATTTTAGTATTTGTTTGCTCTGCATTTTTAATCCTTTCCGCCCTCAATTTTCACATAACGGTTTAATTGCAATCAGTACTATCAAAATAGAAAAAAATATCACAAAAGTGATATAATTTGTTTCGAGTTTGTTTGCTTTAGTTTCTTCCAAGCCATTTTTTGCTCCCGTATGAATAGTTCTTTATAATTTTTCAACATTGTGAATTATTGTGATTCAGTCCATAGGACATAATACCATCCAGAAAAGATGGCACATGAAGAAGGGCAGCAGTACGTTTACATGAATACTTGAGTACTTGACTTGAAATCCAAGTAGGGCTTTTGGTTGAAGTAATTCCAATTATTTGACTTAAAATTTCCTCGAAATTTACCAAAAATCGCAACCTGAATTGTCAACAATAATCTTTTTGTTCCTCTTTACCATTTTCATAACTCGTAGACATGAAAAATGTTAAAGTACTGCAGTTGCGGTTACATGAATTTTTTAAAGTAAATTGAACAAATATTTTGTGATTTACTTAACTCCAGTATACTTGAAGTCAATGCGTGTTTGTTTACTACATGATATTTTAATTATACTTGATCTCTACTTGAAATATACTTCAAGTATTCATGTAAACGTACTGAATAATGTTGTGCGGTTAATATGAATGAATGGATGAAATGGTGTGTGGAGGTACGCTAAAAAAATATATAGTATATATACATACATACATATTTTTTTTTTTCCAAATTGTGAAGTTGAGTCGCTTTTGTTTTTTTTAAACTGTTATGTTCTATGGAATCAAAATCTTCATTATTAATTCCTAATTATGATTCTGAGGCATCAAAAAAGAATGATTTATACTTCAGAAAGTAAGTTGATATAATGTAGAAGTAATTTAAAACTGATTCCAAGAACGTTTAAATTTCTTTCATTTGTATTTAAAATAAATATATAGATTCAAAATAATTAATAATTGAATCAAAGTAAATTTGCTCGGTAAGTGAATACGTTTTATCATTTATAATTAACCCTTACGTAAATAAAAGCTATTTTCCTTTTTAAAAGTTTGTTAAAATATTTCGGCAGATTTGCATTCTCATGAACAACAACTTGGTATAACAAACAGCAAGAACCAAGAGCAACAAAATGAGCTAAGATACTATAGCAAGATGGCTATTTAAATTTTTTTTCCCCCAATTAATATTTTTTAAATCTAATTCAAGAATTTATCAATAAATAAAACTATTATTTATAACGATTGAACGAATTTCAATTATATATTTTTCCTGCAAAGCATACTAATATTAATCTACTTTGAAATTTTGAAATATGTAGTACCAAAACATCATCAATTAGAACGATTTTGAAAGATAGTAATACACACACCTTCTTTAGATATAATCCAACTAATTCCATTTCTTTTCAACAGATTTCAGAAATACTTCAACAATACTCAACGGTATTGCAAAAATACTTTTCTTGTCTTCTTGCATTTCTAATAACTTTACAAAGAAATAACAGATGTAGAATCATCACATAACAAAAAACTTTACACTCATTCTTTCAACAGTCAAGTAAAAGCACATGATTGTTCATCTATTACTTCTTTGTACGTGATTAAACCTTGCTAAGTCGTCCAGTATCCGGACATAATTTCATCTTTGGACATTCCGAATCAAACGTTCCCGAGGGATTATCTAATCATCATCAGCATCCTTTAATCCCTCAAGAGACATAGGGCGGACGCTTTTCTAAAAATTTACTGCTAAGATAATGCCTTTGTCTATGATAGTGATGGCCATTACTTTAAGGTTGCTCTCCTTCAGACCCTGTTTAGTACGACAGCTTTTATTTCACTCCATGATCTTCCGATTGATGTTGATGCTACTTCTATGAGAAAAGTCTTTCTCCATGTGATTGTTGTTCTTTCTATACGGTCTGTTCTAGTCGATTGTTTACTTTGATTGCGTCATTATTGTCACGCCGTATAGCATATGGCCAATGTAATTCCATTTCTTCTTATATTTCTCACAGATGGTGTCTAGACTTGAGCGCCCCTAAAGTTCTTTGCTAGGCACTCGATCTCTCAAGAGCATTGTTCAGATTCAGCGAAGACACCTATTAACAAAGGTTGGGTAATCTTCCACGACTTGCAACCATATATAGCAGTACTGTTTTCGCATTGGAGAAGAAAAAGCGTAACTTTATTTTAATGGAGATATCACTAGACTTCCATATCCGGGACAGCAGGGAAAATGCTCTCCTTGATTTGTTTCTATGGGAATTGACATCCTTCTGTACCACCAGATTTGGTAATTATGCAAACGAGATAACAAATGCTCTGCACTACCTTCACTCGTTATTTACGTGCGTTTCGGAAGTGGAGCTTGTATTAATCCCCTTTCCTTAGTTTTCGCTGGATTGAGTTTCAAACCGAATAAACTACTTTCTGCTGCAAGATTTTATATTATGGTGTTAAGGTCCTGTTGTCTTTGGACCAGCAAGCAGATGTCATCAGCAAAATCTAAATCGTTAAGGTGGTCAATCAGTCCCCCCCCCCCCCGCGTTCTATGCCGCACAGGTTGTTGAATGCATTAGCAAGGATGTCGTAGATAAAGCCTAGTACTAAGGTCTGCGCAAAGCTAAATTTTGTATGAAAATTTAGCAAGCTAAAAGATATTGGCGAAAATTTATCCTGAATAAGGTCAACGTAAGGTTAACGTAGTTTTGTACGTCTTTGCTGTAAGTTCGGATGAATTGGATTTCTTCTCGCGGCCGTATTTTCAATATCATTGTTAATTTTTTTTCTTATTGTATATACATTATGCATATTATTTTAATATTTTTAATATTTCTAATTACTTTTAACTATCTGTTTTTAGAAATATTATGACCGGGCGTTCTATTTCCGTAAAAAAATTGCAAAATTCTTGTTCTTCTTGTTTTTAATATATCTTTTCTCTGAGTCTTCGCTGTCATATTTTAGCTGCTAAAGAACGGCCCGATATTGGAGACCCGCTAAAATTTAGCTTAGCGCGGACCTTAGTACTAGGCTTAACCACGAAAAATAGGAGTGGCGAAAGTATACATCGTCGACGAACTTTGGAATTTACATTGAAGCTGTCGGATAGCTTGCCATTGTGCAGAGCTCTGCACTTTGAATTGGAGTAGAGATCAAGGTGTTAATTTAATTTACACAGAACTGCAGATTTAATTTATTTCCAGGATCACGTATAAGTCAGGATTTTCCCCACTGTGGACGGTAAGCAAATTCCTCTCTAATAGCTTCCGTCCAATCCAATCCACTGCGTAAGTACAGGCATTCCATGTTCTTTGATAGATTGATAGGAGAATGTCTACTGAAATATTTGGGCCCTCTTAATAGTTTGGATGGGATGTTAGCTTTTCCTCGAGCTTTACCAAAGGCAGCGATTTGATTACGGTTATTATTTCAGTTCCGAATGTTGTTCGAACATTAAGTCGTAAAGGTTGCACGTTCTTTTTATTGATGTTTTCAAGACTGTAGGTCCTGCTTAGAACGTTGAAGAAATGCTCCTTCCACTGAGCTGTTCATCTTCATCTGTGAGCACCATCCCATCCCAGCTCTTTATTGCATATTATTAATATTATCCTCGAAATACTTCTTGTTCGATCTTTCATCTTACTTATTTCAAACTTTTAAATGAATTCATTCTCGAAAAAACACTTTTTGCACTTCACACCAAATATAATGAAAAAGAAAAAATGATAAAGAAAAACCAAACAAAATTACAGAAAACTCTTGAAAAAACACTTCTTAATTTCGCAAAGAAAAACCAAACAAAATTACAGAAAACTCTCGAAAAAACACTTCTTAATTTCGCAAAGAAGGATATTCGTAAAGAAAAACCAAACAAAATTACAAATAAATATATATATCACCTTCTTACACTTCACAAAAAATTTCATTCGCTATATAAATTGCTTCTCAAAACGCTTACCATAACCGCGTAGTACCTCAAAATTTCTTAAATGATTTTGAACTGGAAAAAAACAACCAAATTACAAACGACAACTTACCGAATACCGAAAAAAACTATTCTTTCGGAATACAAAATTTAAATTTTTTTTTTCTGATATATATGTACATACAAAGTGCTTTCTACCTCAACACCCCCTAACACAGCACCCACAGCATGTTTGAGCTTTTCTCCGCATTGGTGTGGGTGACAAAAAAGTAATCTTTTTCTACGCCCCGAAGGGCTGCTGGCGAGACGCGAAATGGCATTGGTTTCTGGCAACGGTTTCTGCCCGGGTGGTGGAAAATCTATTGGTTACAGTTGGCGTGGCAAGCTTTCTTGCTTTTCTACGCCCCGGAGGGCGGCTGCCGAAACGCGAAGCTGGCGGAAGTGACGCGCTTCTACCAGAACTCCAAACCTAACTACATTTTTCCAAAACCTTTTTTAGCAGTGATACAAAATAGCCTGGCGCCCTCATTCGGACAATTTCGCCAATAATTTTCTGCCCGCCTCTATGCGGAGAAAAGCCAAGAAAAAAATAGCTCCGCTGTGGCCGCCGTCATGCGGAGAATAGCCGAATTCGGCGGAAGAGTCTGACGTGTTTCTCATTTTATATAAATAAGCTCACCACCCTGTTCACCTGGTTATAATCATTCTAGAAAGAAAAGTGACAAGATACTGGAGTGAACTTAGAAAATTTGATTTTCCAAAGTAAATTTTAATCTAAACAATCTGCGCATTGTGGGAAATTGTAAAATTTAACAGTAGCAAAAACGTCATTAAACTTATTTCTAAAAAAGTTGGATTTTTCATCAGAAAATTCAAGGTGAAAATGGCTTCGTCATTTACACAGTTTGCGAGCTATATAAACCAAAAATTGTAAGTTTTTTCTACTTTAAAATATGGTTTCTTCCTAATTTTAAAATTGCTTATAAATTATATGATGTATCAATTCTCGCCAATGGCGATTAATTAAATTTGTCCGTGTATGTATTCCAACTGTACAAATAAAAGATGAAGACCACGACTTTCTCATTTGTACATTTTTCATAAGTTTACAGTATTATGGAAAATAGTTTCGTTTGCTTTAAATTAGATAAAACTTTATCTTTGTTACTAATCGAAATGCAAAATCAAGTGGCGTATTACCCTAGCTAATGGCCACGCCACTTCATATCATGAAAATTTCATGAGGTGTTTTGAAAAAGAACGAGTTTAAAGGTCATCTAAATTATGTTATTAAATGAATTTGATGAAATTTTCTGTGATACTGATACCTTATGTTTGGTCTTTTTCTTAATATTTGTTTATTTTGGTGTTACAATGATTACTTTTAATTGCATATGCAATAAATACATTGTAATTAATAATTAATGTATTACAAATTACCTACTTAATTATTTCTAGAAGTATTCAGAATTGCTATTCCAATCAAAAGAATGTAATGTTACTAGCTTAAACGGCGTTGCAATGAACAGTAGACATTTTGTTATTATTGGCATGAATCAGGAGAACTACATTAATCTAGATGTTTAAAAAATTTAACGGCGGATGTATTTGAATAATGCCTGCTACGTCCTATATCTACATTATTAACAGCAACAACAACCTTCGCCCATTCTAAATTGTCCGTTGCTGTTCCAATGTAATGTTATTGATTGTAATATACAAATTTGTAAAATGTTTAAAAGTGTTATTTGGTGACGCTGTTGTGTTGGTAAAGTACCTATTCACCGGGCTGCATAAACTTATATTTTCCTTTTCGATTTCGGCCAACAAAACACATTCACCCGACACATAATTTCGCAATTACCAAATATTCCATAAAACTACGTAACATTCTTGGGAATTAGGAATGTTAATGGAGAGAAATATTACTTAAGTGTAAACTTCTTAACACCTAAATATACTCTACCATTATAGAAAATGTTTTCTCAAACAGATAAATGTAATTGAAAATTTAGAATGCAAAGAAATATGTATTTGTATGTAGTAGGTACATTGCTCAGTTAAACTTTACACGATTTCACTATCTACGCATTGCAGTGATATCTATTTTATTTATTGAATGACAATTTCAACCAGAATACAGTCTTCTCTTAATTATCAATTTACACTTCTTATTTTTCCACTCCCTCTTCCAGGCAGCTAGTGCTGGTATTAGTAAGAGGTTGAGAGATCTAACTAAATATGCAGAATATAGCGTTCATTATATATCTAATACCGTAATATAATCTTATTTATCTTGATCAGCAAACGTAAGTGCATAGTTATAAAGGATATTTGTAATAGTACATTCAACATAAACAATATACTAAAAATTACTAATTTGAATAACAACAATTGGTATGTTGCAATCTTACAAGGTTTATAGAGTTTCAACATGCTGCGGTATACAAGCTACTTAGTAATTTAGAAATTTATACGATTACAATCTTCTGCCACTGTATCATTACAACAACTGCTGCTGCTACTGCTGTTAATTCTATTGTAATTTACAAAAAAAGCCCAATTCATACAGTTAACGAAAAACTTTCTCTACATTACTTTACACGGAATAATTACAACTGTGATTCCTTACGTTTTTTTGTAAAGATGTGTAGGCTAGGTGAATTTTTGATCTCAGTTGGAAGTCCATTATATAAGTCACTGGAAGTTGCTAATAATCCTGTGCGTAATCTCCGCTTTTGCTGTTACTTTTCTTATTTCATTTCTTCGTCTTGTGTTGTGTATATAAAATTCAGCAGCAGTGGTAATCTTCAGGTTGTTCATCAGTTTCCACAATGATCATGTGATTTAAACTCTGAGTTTGTTTGTTTTTCTTAACATTTCGTTAATAGATGTTAACCATGGTATGTTATAGAAGCATTTGATTGCTCTGTTTATTGTTATTTGTTAAAAATTTGGAGAATTGCGACCAAATGAGTATGTTGAATTTAATATACGATAGTATATGTGCATTATATACATATCAGCAAAAATACTATAGCGTAAAGATATCGCACAGCTCATGCTATACCTATGCTGAAGTTGTACGAGAAAATTTACGTTCTTGTTTTATCAGTAGAACACCAGGTACCTCCATTAGAAAAATACCAACGGTACTGAATACATAGCTCTCTGAATCTGGCTCTTGGAATTATCTTTTCTCATCTCTGCAAGTCCATATCCAAACTCCATATGTACATACGCGCACATCTTTTAACATCCAGCGGAGTGTAGCTGTAGGTGCAAGAGCCATGCAATGAAGCAATAATTCAGATGGGTGGTTAGTGGCTACGGGTTCACTTATAGATCTATTTCATAGGCAAACTAATCACATACAAAGACTGGGCATGTAACAAAAATCGACGATGCCTCGACTTGGTGACGTAACCAAATGGTAAGCCAGCACAGTAATGACCCGCTCTAATATAAAATAAACGATGCCTCGACCATAAGACAATCCAGAAAAGTACACAAACTGTAGAAAACTGATTGGGATAACTTTACAAATCAGTATTCAATCCCATCATCACCTATGCTGTGGGAGCTGGTGGATGCGGAAGGCTTCAATTTTAGCTTAGAAATTTACTGGAAGTTTTTTTTACTTAGAATTTTTATTCATTATTGCAGGCTAACAACTATTGCTTATGCTGGTAACAATGGGTAAATTCAAAAATGTCAAAGTTCTGCGTATCGTACGGCATCACTGGAGCATCATGATGCGCTGTTGTGTCTGATGCTGCAGCACTGCATTGCTGATGCTTTCTACTGACATTTTTGAACTTCAATTGTCAAATTGTGTTACTCATTCAAGTAATAAGTTAGCACGATAAAATATTTAAAATGGATAAAATTGTTTTCAGTATATTGATTAATTCTACATTGGAAAATGTGGAACCTTATGCGCTTAGACGCCGAAATGACAATCACAACAAAAGCATCACCTCCTGCCATGATGCGCTCGTTTCTTGATTTTGACGCATCAGATGCGTTCGTGATGCAAAAGTGAACTTTTGATACAGTTGCTGATTCTATTACGATGCATTTTTGAACTCATTCTGATGCAGATGCGGCATCATCAGCGCATCACTGCATTTTTGAATTTACCCAATTTTTATGAGCGCAGACGCGTAAATGAGCAATAAGCATTTATTTCTTTTTAGGAATTTACAGAAAATATTTCGGCAGAATTTTTATTCACTCTTGGTGGATTGGAGTTATTTTCAGATACAATATTTTCATATGCTCTGTTGTCGGCCGCAATAATGCATACAAATTCTAAATAGCTATGTGTGCAGAGGCGTTGTTAATGCTTGAGATGGAGTTGTACGGATTCTTCTAACAAATCTCAAGAAGTAATTTTCTGGTACAACCCAAGCATGGTAATGCGATATCTTTGTTATATTATTTTTAATATGAGATTTGCAGTTTGACTGCTTAAGTTATATTCATTCTTTTGATAGGTCCCAGCAATAAGATTATTTGGAGCATATACAATATAAGTGCAACAGTTTAGCTTTTCGTCAAGTATAAGTCCAAGATATTTAGTTTCATAATGCGAATATACTAAACATTTTTGCTCGACAGTGACAACTTAATCACAGCGGACATAATTTAATAATTAACTAAAAAACCATCATTTCTTTCTCAAAACTATATACAGCATCGTTGAAAATCTGTTTCCATTGAAGTGAAAATATTTTCCAACTCAAAATTTCTATAATTAACATTAAAATAAGAAACTTCCTGAAGTGCTCTCCATCCCAGTTCGTTGCTTAATTACATTGGCATTCGGCAGAGGCAAGAGCCTTACTGTTGTTCTTAAGAAGCCCTCTAGGAGATATGCTAAATGATGGACGAAGAAGTTTTTTTTGAAGGTGTCTTCCAACTCTTTAATGAACATTTTGATGGATCATCGCAGTGCTTCTTCCTTAATCTCGAAGAGGCCTTCAAGACAGCTTGCTGAGTAGAGAGGGTTGTAAGGCGCTTGCTTGTAATTATTTGTGGCATTAAATTTTATGAAGTTGATTAACTAAGCCAATA
The DNA here is from genome assembly GCA_963930735.1 of Dioctria linearis. Classification (NCBI taxonomy): domain Eukaryota; kingdom Metazoa; phylum Arthropoda; class Insecta; order Diptera; family Asilidae; genus Dioctria; species Dioctria linearis. Next base: position 191,472,021 of record OZ005743.1, on the reverse strand, counting down.
TTGTTCATTTTATTCTCACTTTTATTAGCCAAAACTTCATTTTACTTCTAACCACACTGAACTTCAAATTAGAACAAATCAGCCCTTGTTGCAATTCTGCTGGAGCTCTTTAAATAATATTCTATAGAGTTTCCAAGTGATGGCTATAGAAGATCTTGGGTTACTTAATTGCGCCCTTGCTTATTTTTCAGTGAATATGAAGCGCTTAAACTGTGCTTCTTTCAGAAGCACTGGTTTTTCGTCTCAATGACATATAGCTATGATGCTGTGTATTATTGGTTCTTTTCCTTTATATATTTGAAAAATTTCCAATTTAACAATCGAGATTCGAAAGTAGAGCTCTCACAATGATTAATTTTTGTATCGTAACTAAAAATATCTATTATGTCCGACAATAACTGTTTTTCATTGTTAAAATTGATAGCTTTATTTAGACATGCTGAAAAAAAATATATGTAAAACAAAAAATTTATTATTTTATAAAAACTATTGTCCGACATTTTATAAATAATATCGATCTCTATTATTACAGCGAGCCAGAAGTTCGTTATCATCTGGCTAAAGTTTACACATGTTTGGCAGCGACAACAGTATGTGCTACAATAGGAGCATATCTTCACATATCAGGAATACTTGAAGCAGGATTACTTGTTGCCATCGGATCATTTGCATTGGTAATCGCTCTTCACTTCATTAAAGATGATGGCAAGAATTTCTATTCTCGTTTTGCAATGCTTTTAGGATTCGGATTCTGTTCAGGTAATTCATGTGAATAATATTAATAACAAAAATATATATATATATATATTTTCATTTTATTTAAAGGGCAAACACTCGGACCACTTTTGCAGTTCGTTATTTTTGTGAATCCACAAATCGTTGTTACAGCACTTACTGGAACTTGTATTGTCTTTGTATCCCTAACTCTTTCGGCTCTGCTGGCTGAGCAAGGAAAATTCCTGTTCCTTGGCGGTCTTTTAGTCAGCATTATTAACACGATGATTTTAATGAGCCTACTCAACCTGTTTGTTCGATCTCATCTTGTTTCACAAGTAAATAAAAAAAAAACAATCAAAGGAAATGCACGCTAATGTTTTTTTATTTTATTTTTTCAGAGTCAACTATACATTGGATTAGGATTAATGTCTGCTTTCATCTTATATGACACTCAATCCATAATAGAAAAATGTCGAATGGGAAATAAAGACTGCGTTCAACACTCACTTGACTTGTTCTTCGACTTGATCAGTATATTCCGACGACTTCTGATCATTTTGACTCAAAAGGTAAGTTCTTATAAATTACTTTAAAGAGCATGTTTCCTTATGAAATTAAACATCCCGATAGACAAAAGAGTTATATGACTGTGTAAAGAATATATAAATCTTCAAGATTCGTTTTAAAATGAAGACTTTCATAAAGAATAGTATCATCGAAATTTTAAAATTAAACCCTTAAACATACTGTGAAAATATTATCATTCAAAATTACTTTTTTTTTCTCCAAAATGATTGTTTTATTAAATTTTCTGATTATTTTTGTCATTACTTTTTTAGGAGGAGCGAGACAGGCAAAATAAACGAAAGAGCCAGTAAAAGCACTTGTCAAATAATGCTGAATTTTACTTTTTTTGTCATATTTTTCATTTAGAAATGTTCTGACTTTGAATGTTGTATTTATTTTTAAAAATAAAGGAAAGTCATTTTTCATAAAATGTGTTTGATTTTGTGGTGTGGGCAACGCCTAGAAGATAATAATAATAATAATACTTCTTTATCAGCTCCATTTTAGCTTTACAATAGCCCATGAGTAATCATAATAATACATTACGATAGTAATATAATCTAACTTCTTTTTGATAAATTCAATACATAATTTAAAATTTAATTTATTATCCAAGACTATCCCTAAATATTTAATTTCATTGGCTTGCTCGATTTCATCACTACATATTCTAATATTTAGCACAAAACTAACCATTAATTGCCATACATTTCGACTTCTTCACATTAAGTTTATTCATTTTTTACCACATGTAAAAGGCGGATAGATCCTCTAATAGTTTAATTCCCGCATTCAGTTTCTTACGCTATACACATATAGCAATGTATCATCCGCAAACAGCATAATTTTAAAGTGCTTCATAACCGTCACTATGTCATTTATATAATCTAAGAAGAGAAAAGTTTCCAGTATGGATCGGAAGAATAATTAATATTTGTATTAATATCGAATTTTGTCAATTTAAATTTATATGATGGAGTTTATTAACACGAGTTAATCGAACGCAAGGCATAAAATTGACAGACGATGAGTACTGACTGTCGGTTCTACTGACTCGTGTAATCGTGTGGTATACGTGTACAAAAAATTACAGTTTTTAATTATTATCTTATCACTTCAAATCGCAGGTAGAGCGAGGAACAGTGGGTGCTCGTCGGTTGGTTTCGATCCTGGCATTGGGCCTTGTTTTTCTATAAATGTCGGTGATCGTGTCATAAAATTTCCAATTTTTTACATTTGCCTCGCGAAAAAATTACCGAAAATTCATGTGAAGAAATTGTTGTTCCACGTGATACGACAGTTTTTACAGAGCTGGTACCTGTGTGGAGACCGAGACGGCTTCGCCGGCTCAAAGCAAATGCTGCACAACTTCGTTGTGCGAAACTCATCCACTTCGAGGACAGAACAATGAGATTTAAGTGCCCGCAGCAATTTCGTGTGTGGCGTCCGAACGTAGCCCCGTATTGGCGAATTTGTGGCAATTTTGGTCGAACCAATGCACACTAGTTTCACGAGAATTGTTCGTGATTTCTTTCGCCAAGCGAAGCACTTCTCGTTCTGTGCAAATATATTGCTTGAAGCGCAAACGTGCAACTTTGCGCTGCCCATACACCTCTTGACGTCTCGAAAACCATTGCAGGCGTCCTTTGGTGTACGCCAAATATTCATGTTGCATGGGGGATTGTGTGTTCATTACTGCATTTGTAGGAAGCGGTTTCGTGTCATTCGCCAACGAAACTTTGCGTGCATACATAGACGTGTTGTAGTGGAATGTCGAACTCTTGATTTTTATTGGAGTTGCAGGTTCGTATTTATTCGGTGCTCGTACACCGCCAGCGATCAGCCGACAACCAGGATCTAATCCAACAAGTTGCTTATAATAGCCGGATTGAAATTTAGCCTGGATGTCGCGCATCGTTTTGTCGTCTTATCGGTGGTAGTGATGCCACTTCCTTCTTCATTGAAAAGGTCATCGCTATACCATCTGTGCAAATAGACCAATCGAATTTTTTACGCCCTACCGTGGCCAGAGCGCATATGAATCGTAGCGCACATGGTGCAGCCTATGCTTGTACATTGGAATGAGAGCAAAAATTTTCAAGTTATTTGTCTCGTTGTACCGTTGCAGCTTATAAAATATCTGCAAATAATTGTGTGGTTGTTGCTTAATGTTGTAAAACTTTACATCATCATCAACATAACCAAGATGTTCTGTCATTTGCTGTAAAAGTTCCGCCTTCGGTACAGATACACTTTCGCGTGTGAACAAATAACTTAACGTTGCATAAATTTCTCCGTTTATCTCTTGAGAAACGATGGAAGAATTTTTTTATTCTTACGTACGCATGCATCCAAATGTTGTTGCTGAACACCGTCTCGTATTGCCTGGCAACAAACTTAAAAAGATTCGCTCTGTGAGACATATAGTACAACCCTTCTTTAATGTATTTGCCACGGAAACTTTTGTACGCCGGGTCAGTGGCATATTTGGCCTTGCTGCCCTTCATCAGGTCGTAATAATAGTTTAAAAATTTAATTTCCCCAAAGTCGCCGTCTTTCCATGCCTTATTCAATTTGTAATGAATATAAATGGACATTTCCACGGAAAGTGCAGAAACTTCCGTGTCGTCAGACTGTATTTTCTCGCGCAGTTTTTCGTTCTTACATTTCTGTACAAATCCCATTTTTACGTTTGAATATATTGTTGTTGTTTCGCTTTCAGTTGGCGGACACTTCCGTTTTGCTACGGGGCCGGGGTTACTCTAAAAGGGATTTTTAGAGACGTAATTTAAACCTGTTTTCATATTGAGAGCAATAACAAAATGAAAAAAAGCGATGTCAAGTATTAGGATTAGGACCAAACAACAACATTGCATTTGTTTGGCATGTGATATACGTTGGCTTCTGTATATCGAGACTATTTGGCTAGCGCTAGAATCCTTCTCAAATGTCTGCCTGTCAGAATTATTCATATGTCGAAGGAGCACGAGACTTTAGTAAAGAAAATTAATTACCCAATTAAAATAATTTAATTTCTATCACAGCAATGATTATTCAAAATCGAGTTGCGTATGCAGACCACTTTAGATACTTTGAAAAAGGACGAACACTTCCCGTCTGCACAAACTTTGAAGTAAATTTAATTAATTCATATTCAATTTCCTGTTGTAGTTGGTATGAAATCACAAATAATTCGATAGGTGCTTTATTAAAAATGTAAAAATGTTAACAAAATTAGCTATTTATAAATTTGCAAGGCACAATTTAATATCATTGACTTATTAACTTAATTCAACAATGGAATAGGATCCACAGCATTTACTGCACTTAATGAGTGTTCCCATTTCGTTTCTACTTATTAAATTTTGATAAAAATTTCTTAAACTCTCAATAATATCAGCAGCCATTGTATTTAAAAATTCAACAGAAATCTCTGCTTCACGGCACATATCGACGGCAATCTTATAGGCTCTCCATAGTATTAGCTCAAAAGGTAAAAAGCGTCCCAGTCTTCTTTCAATTTCAAGGCCATAACTTATTACAAAATCTTCACCAATTTTGATAAGTCGACGAACACCTTCTTCGCGAATTTTTTCACACAAATTAAATATGCAGTTTTGCAGATCCGAAATGTTTGTAATGCGAGCATTCAAAAAACTTTTAGTTATCATTTCGATAATATTGTACGCTGTACCTGGATTAAAACAGATATTGTTTAAAACAGAAGATGATGTACTTCCGACCTTATTCGATGCTGATGGAGTAGGTCCAACGTTATTTAATAGATTATCTCCAATTTTGTGTTGGACATTATTCCGTAAAGTTAAAGAATCTACTGAGATATCATTATTCAAGAGTACTTTTCCATCTGGTCCAAAAGATGGTTTTACATTATTCTTGTTCAGGTCCTTGTTTATTTTATGTATATCATTGAAATATTTGTTATCTGGAATTTTACCTAGTGCTCGTACCACATCTATCTTCCCTTGAAAATCACCTTTTATACGAACTGTTTCTTTATACATTTTGTCAAAGATTTTTCTGGAATTATTAAAAGAGAAAAACCCAATATAATGTTATTCCTTTATTGTTTGTGACTGTCATACCAAATTGCTCCACTCACCTTTGTCTTTTACTTAACCCACTTCGAAAATCCTGAATAGTTCCATCTCTTGTATTATTAACTATACTTGAAGCGTATTGGAAATTATAAGCTGAGTGCGTGAAGAGCGCTAACGATGCAGCTAGCTGTACAAGATCAATAGCTGTGATTTCTTCACCATCAACAGATGTTTTCTAAAATATTAATCGATATTAAGTTAATATCGCATAGATTGATACAAATTTAAGATTACTAGAATCAATTCTACAATTCCGTTTCCAACTCCAAGACCATTAGTAAGAAGGGCAGCAACATTCAATCCATTAACAGCAAATTTTGCTAGCTGAAAAAAATATTAAGTTTCAAATTATATGCTAAGGGCTTATCTCAAGTCAAGTCTTCATTATCTTCTTAAGTCTCTAAATCCTTCGTGGGACGTAGTTATAATAGAGAAAATGTTCAAAATTAGTGTATAACGTACGACTCATGTTGTATTCCTTTGAAAGTTGAGTGTATGTAGCTATATGCTCTTGGTGCAGTGGAGCTTTAAGTGTTGTTATTTTTGTAATGCAACAACAAAAGCCCATAGAGCTACACTCCACTAGTATAGAACTAGGTCCATTCATTTGCGAGCTTGGTTTAGTCCGGAACTACACCAAACCATTCGTTTGTAAGGTGTACACTAGATTGAATTACACCAAACCATTAATTCGTTTGTCAAAATGTGGTGTGTAATAACTGAAATTAATAAATTGATTTGAGTAAAAACAAGTGCGCTCAGTAATCAAGATAATTAAATTGATTTGAGTGCGTTCAGTAATTGAAATAATTAAATTGATCAAATAAGTGTACTCGAAGAATTAAATTGTATTTTGATAAATTTAATCAAGTTAAACAATAAAAAATGTTACAGTGTCATTAGTTGACCCCCGGTGGATGGCTCTCCGAACTAAAATATTTATATCTACACTTTTTACCACCGTTTGTTAGGACAGCACTGAAAAACAGGTGATTTTTGGTGTTGGTGTAGAATTACTCTTGCACCAAAGCAAACGAATGAACCTAGTGTTTAAAAGGAATACGACACAAGTTGAATATAAATAAAATACTTGGAACATGCCAAAAATAAAAAAATGCGCAAAGTCATACATTTGAAATATTATTTCCTGCTGCTGCTTGATTTGCAAGTCTATATGTCGCTCCACTTGCACCAAGTCCAACAACTCCTCCAAGGATCCCAAGCCATGAAGATCTGGCTTGACGATCAGTCAGATCAATTGGTTGCTCGTGACTGCCTCTATCGACAAGCTGTGCTGTAGATCGTCCTGCACTCCATATTCCAGTTGCTACTGCAACACCTGCAGAAACACCAATGAGAGGTGCTGCCACCGGCAATAAAAACGCTGATAATGGAACTAACGATGCACCTAAGCCCAGAATTCCTGCACCAGTATCAATAGTTCTTAGAGTTCTTGCTTCCATAGTAGAATTTGGTGTTTTTCTAATAGTTAGTTTTACCTTTGTGTAAGGAAGTTTTGAGAAATCTTTAACTGAACTGAAGGATTAATATGTATACATACTTGATTATTTTCATCAAAGCAATAAACACCTTGGGAAGGAGCTATCATGACTCCCTCAGGAAGAATGTTATTGTCTTGATAATCATTCCAGTCCTGGTAAACTCTTGCAGTTTCGTCAACAAAAACCATACAGCAATTATCACTCTCATTTTGGTCTAAATATACATAAATTTTACGAAAACTCATTGATCTGTAGATATCTATTTGACTTACTGTGGCATTTTCGCACCCTAAATAAAGGATGACAAGTGAATTTTGTTGCGTTTAAAGACAAAGTTTCATTTAAAACTTCATCACTGTCCATTTCAGTGACAAGCACAAATACTGTCGATGTCAAAAGATCACCGTTGCAATATTTTCCTGTAAAAGAAATATTATAAAAATTCGAAATATTACAATTCTGCAATATCTTTACTTTGTGCCCAACTTGCATTCAGTAATTGAGTTCTGCATGCATCCTGTAATAATACCGATTGCATGTTATTAATAATTCATTGAATGGGAATTAATTACAGTAACTCCTATATGGAGATAATAATAATATATTGATTGACAATAGTTTACATTAGCGTGTTGTATAGACGAGCAAATCAAAATCAAAACCAAAATTCAAATAAAATGAAAAAGAGAGAAAAAAGAAAAACAATCAATGCCGCAGACAAAAAGAACGCTACCCTACGAATAAAAAGCCATCTGAATGTTCCAAATGAATTTGCCTGCTGAATGTAAAAGGCAACCCGTTCCAAGAACGAACAGCCTGAACAATGTAAGAACCTTCAAAGACTGATGTTGGCAATCTAGATATTAACAAGTAAAAAAGCTAGAATTGGTCAAGACCAATTCTTATGATTCCCTAGATGAATGCCCGTATACAATTTCGTATGGTCACCGATCTATGCAATTTTGATTTTTGAAGTGGTTTTTCGCATATATTTCTAGAACGTCTCGTCGGACAAAAAATATGATTATAACGAATTTTATAGGATTTCGTATTCTGAAGAAGTTTTTCGTACAATAAAAATGTCTAGGACTGATCGTTTTCGCAGTATATGTAAAAAATCCTAAATTTTTATATGGCAACACCAAGAAATTTTATTTGTTATTATTTCAGTTTTCTAAGTGAACACGTTCTCTAGTTATCGTGTGCATGAACAGACGGACGGACATGGAAAAATCTAAGTCCAATCCATTTTGCTCTACCATCATTATTTCTGTGCGTTACAAACGGAATGACAAACTTAGTATACCCTACAGATTTCATCTACGGTATAAAAACATACGCCCTATGGCGGAGTTATTAGGCCGGATCAAGTTAGCTAGATATAGAGGTTTGGCTGCAGTGGCAAGCTTGTACATAATAATAAATAAAACTCTCCACTTGAGATATATTTCCACCTGCCTCGCAAGAAGAGCAGACCTAAGAACAGACACATGATCAAACCTTTGTAATCCAAATATAAACCGGACGCAGTCATTAGCCGCGTTTTTTTCTCCTGATCTGAATCAGAGGACATTACCGGTTAACATATCCGTTCGTGCGCACGATAACTCGAGAACTGAAATTTTGTACACTAACACGAACTTTTAAAAAAAAAAAGTTAAATTCGAAAATGGGACAACACGGGCAACTCCTTTGTGGGGTTGCCATACAAAAATTTTGTTTTCCACTATATATTTGGACACTTCCTGAGAACGCGTCGACATAGAGAGCTGAAATTTGGTACATGGTGTTTTCATAGTAATAGTAAATTAAATTTCAAAAATGGACTAAATTGGGCAACCTGTCCTTGGTGTTTCCATATAAAAATTTAGGTTTTTTTTACGTATACTGTGAAAACGATCAGTCTTACGACATTTTTATTGTATTAAAAACTTCTACAGAATACGAAATCCTATAAAATTGGTTATAATCATTTTTTCTGTCCAACAAACCATTCTAGAAATATATGCGAAAAACCACTTCAAAAATCAAACTTGAACAGAAGGGTGACTAAGAAATTTCATACAGGCATTCATCTAAGCCCTAGGGTATCAAAGGAATTGGTTTTACACCAATTCTAGCTTTTTTACTTGTTTTAATTTAATTCGATTTTCGGGTGTAAAATTTCATCTGATTGGTTGAGTTTTAGATATTTTTATGCATTAAACATTTTAAACCGATATACAAAAACACAATATTTTTGTGCCACATGAAATAGCAAATCGCTCAGTCCATTGTTATAAGTCAGTGAGTATATCCCTAATATTACGGTTGTATTGTGGTCTAACCGCCTAACTTTTATACTTACAATTTTAAAATTCTCTTTCGCAACCTTTTCATACTCTTTTTCTAACATTTGATTTTTCTCACTCTCTGGTAGTTCCGACAAAACTGTAGCAAGTACGTAATCTTCGTTGATAACATTGTCGGGAATCAATGCTTTCAGCCTTTCCAACAAACCATTTTTTTCCTCGGCAGTATATCTGAAAACATTTTATTTGTGAAAGATAATAAAGTAATTGATAAAGCTAAATTTTTATCTATTTCACTTAATTGTAGATAAGCATTAAAAAAAAGTCAAGTAAATGAAGTGTAATTAATATAATATGAGAAATTACAATAAATTTGTTTAAATATTGAACTTAAGACTATTAAAATTAAGATTCAAGATCTATCGAGAAATATTTGTTAGTTTGAATTCACGGTAGTGTAGTAGTGCTCACAAGAGCTTATTCTATTTTTCTAACAGATTCTGTAAAGTATCATTCAAATGGCGTGGTGATTATGTACGAAACTTAAAATTAAATTTTAGCTCCTGTTACTTTTATTGAGCTCTAATAAATTCAGTAGTCTATGCTACATATTATTATATGTATGTATGTATGTATAAACAGAAGGGTTGCATTACCTACATTTATATTCAATTTTTATTAAACAGACACTGGGTATTCATTGAGAATTAAGGTGAATTACATCTTTGAAATTTTGCATAACAGTAAGTATATACATGCAAATTTAAACAATTCATTAATGTTTAAAATGGATACTAGTACCCAATCCACACACATCCTGATCTTATCTATAAGTCACACATAAGATTATACTGTTCTATAAATTTTCAGATAGAGGAACTAATAATTATTTATACTTTGCTATAAACGTAGTCACTGGTAAGGCTTTGAATAAAATGGAAGCTCGGCAAAGTATGGCACGAGCACGACCACGTGACTTGCCGAGTGTGGTGATTAGATTTATTTTATAGGTATGTAATTAGCAAAAGCTGTAAGAATTTGTTCACAGCTCATTTGCATAAAATAAATTGCGAATTAAAAAACAAGTACCAAAAGCAGAAAATACATTAGATCATTGCTAAAAGATTTGGTGTTTTGATTTGAATTAATAAATTTATTTAGTAAAATTAAAATATGACAAATTATTTAGGTAGAAGCATTTATTACTATACTTACAAATCCCATATAATTGATCTATTTGCTCCTAAATCCTGCGCAAACTCCTGCTGAATTTCTCTAGCTGTTCTACCCATTTAAAAAAAAAACGACAGAAAACACCAAGCACAAAGTAAATTAATTAATTATTTAAAGGAAATTTATGCAATGCACCAAATTATATAGTAATGTGTCTACGGCTTAGAATATAGAGCATCTATATATTCTAAGGTCTACGGATCTCTGTACGACTTGGGAATGTCAAACGGCAATAATAAAATGACGTTGATTTGATGGTTGATTGAATGAAATATTGGCCGACAAACGTAGAGCTTTTCTTTATATGCAAAGACGAAGTGGTGATGCAATTGCATTCTCTAATGTAAGAATAAAAATTGGGAAACCCCCTATGAAATATGAAATTCGCTTAAGAGAAAAGCATTGGGTGCGTGACTTTTGACTTTTTGTCACTGGGTGCGTTCACCGACAGAAAAGGGCGTGCAAAGAGCGACTTTGTCACTACCAAATGTTTCTGCGTTCACTGAGTCGATTAGGCTGAAATACAATGACTGCGACACGCATTTGTCGACGCCAAAATAATTTTCGAATATATGTTACGACATTATGGCATAGCAAATGCTGCGACGCGATAATGTCGTCGTCAGAAAGTAGAGTAAATTTCTAAAATTGTCGTTGCGCAGTGCGACATTTAAGTTTGACAGTTCGTGTGTTGGTACATTTCACGTATTTTCTTTTAAAACAGGCATAACTGCATATAAGTTCTAATGTAACTTATACTTGTTCTTAAAAAATGTAAAAAAAATCCGTAGACATCACACAAAAGCAAAACTCAACTCAATTGTCTTGAAATGACGACGATAATGTTGCATTCAGTGTATTACGTCTGCGACAAGCGACGAAACTAATTGGCGTCGACAATTTCATCTCGCATTCATTGTGTTTCAGGCTTGAGAGTGACTTGTAGTTGTAGCGCACTACCTTCGCTATCGTATTTTGGATAGTGAAATGTCGCGAAGTGCTGTGTTGCCATGGATACGGATGGGAGGACGACAATAACATGGCAACTTTATAGGTTAGCGTATACAGTTCGAGCCTTTATTATATTTTCCTGAACGATTGTTACTAAGTTATGTAAATAAAAGCAATATGATAAAGGCTATCTCATTTTATTTTATATTAAAAAATCTTCTTAGTTAAGATTGTTGGAATTAACAAATCAATTGGCTGCCTTCATGATAAAACGGTATTAATAGGAAGTCAATCATAAAGAATCGCAGTTTTTGTTTTATTGTTTTGCCTAGTACTAATATGATGCACTACTTCCGTTCTCTTCATGCCCTCATAAGACGATTCAGGGAAACGTACTTATTATATTATTAATAGGCGAGGGATTAGTAAGATTTTTACCAAATGCTGTGACTTTAATACAAGGTGCTGGAAGCAATTCAGCAGACTGCATTCTAGTTAATACAACCGATGGACCAATATCAACCAAATTTTAGTGCCAGAGATTTATGCTTTCGTCTTTTCCATAATGTTATCTTGTTTTTGCCTTTTCTTTTATGAAAATCTAAAAACAATTGCTAATCATTTAAATAAATAAATTTAATAAATAATAAAATATAATAAAAATTATAATAAAAATAATAAAAATAATAAATTCATTTAAAAAGAAATGCATAGAATTTATAAAAAGTTACCGTAGTTGAAAGTATATTCTAAATACTAATAAAGATTATTCTATTCTATCAGTGTGCTTGTTTCCTGGCCTTATCTCTGCTACATATGTACATGTATGGAGCTTATACAGCAGTATAACTGCAGTGCCTAGTCCAAATCCACTATTGGTACTTAGTTTGGGGACAGGTGCTTATAATCATATATGATTCTATATACCTTGCTTATAATAATTAGTTGGACATGTCTAATAGATTTGACAAGCTTTACTAAGTTATGCAAATAAAAAATTATTATGAGATCGCAAGGTGGTAAATCTTTAGTATGTGGACTGGTGTTATATTTGAAATCAGTGCAGCTGTTGGTTCTGTTATTTTTTCTTTAATAAATTTCACACATTTTTGTATCTATGATGATCTATGTAATCCGCTCCGCAAGGAATTTACACAGTATTTAAAGCCTTTAAGTATAAAGGAATGGATTCGCTAAATAAAATAATCTTTGTTAGGTTAGGAGACAGTGTGCTAGATTGAAAAATTATAAGAAAATAGCAGTATTAAATCTTCTAGGATCATTGTATTGTATTTATTCCTTTTAAATTTTTGTTCATACATTTGCGAACATATTTTATTATTTTATGTTAAAAAGCTCAAGTTCTAAAAATTCAAAATTTTTAAGACACTATGCTATGCTTTCTTTCGTTCACCGTGGCAAAGTGTGTAGCGTAGTAATCAACTGTCAAAGTAATTCTTTCGACATATGTTTACTACGCTACGCTACGCTACGCTTCGCTAACACTATGCTACAAGACGCTATCGTGTCGGTGAACGCACCCAGTGAAAAAAGTGCGTTTATCTGTCATTTTTCGTGCTCAGTGAACGCACGAAAGCGTTTGGTAGTGACTAAAAGTCACTTTTTGAACGCTTTTTTTTCTGTGAACGCACCCGCTGGAGTGAGTATTGTCAACGAATCAAGACGGAAAAAAAGAAACTGGCCCACATTTCAGTGTCGATGCCAGAGGACACTCGACCGTATGCCGAATTTAAGCTGCTCGGGCGAACTGTGACTGCGTTTCTTGATAGTAGTGCCACGGTCAGTATCCTAGGCCAGGGAGCTCTAGAGAGACTGGCGGAAGCAAACGTTGAATGGAGGAGGTATCACACTCAAGTTAGACTTCTGGCGTCTATTTGGGTTGGCTCCAGACGTTCTGGGTATAGTTGCTGAACTGATGCCAAGCCCAGTAGCTGCGTCAGGCACTGACTGCCATGTTCTTTCCGTTCGAGAAAATCAACGCGTCTTGAAGCGACGAAGCAACTTTTTCCTTCCTTCGCCTCTTTGGGCTAAGGAAAAACATCTCTTGTCACTCACAAGATTGAGACGAATGACGCAACTCCGATAAAACAGAGGTTTCATCTGATTTCACCGGGGCAGTGCAAAGTTTGATGGATGCTGAGCTGAGACGCATGCTATCAATAGGTGTGATAGAGGAGAGCCAGAGTTCTTGGAGCTCTTCAGTCGTTCTAGTGAGGAAACCTGGAAAAGTTCGACTTTGTTTTGACGCCAGGAAGGTCAACTCCGCTACTAAGAAGGACGCCTATCCGCTGCCGCATATAGACGCACTTTTGAGTCGACTTCCTCCGGCAAATTACATTACAAGCCTGGACTTGTAAGACGCTTTTTGGCAGATCCCACTAGACGCTGATTCCAGAGAGAAGAGCGTGTTCACAGTACCTGGTCAATCTCTCTATCAGTACACCGTGATGCCATTCGGCCTCTTCAATGCTCCACAAACTATGTGCCGCCTCATGCATAAGGTCATTCCTTTCTATCTTCATGAGAATGTTCTCGTCTACTTAGACGACTTATTAATACTGTCAGCAGACTTTGACAATCGTTTTACTATCACGTGTAGCGAATTAAGAGAAATTTGGTCTCACTATCAATGTAGAGAAGAGTAAGTTCTACATTACAGAGACAAAATAATTGGTTTTCTTTGTTGGGAAAGGAGGAATAAAAGCAGACCCGGATAAGATTTCAGCTATAGTCGACTACCCTTCACCTAAAAAGGTTCGGCAAGTCCGACGCTTACTGGGTATGGCGGCATGGTATCATCGGTTTATTCCGAACTATGCTGATCTAACGGCCCCCATAACTGACACCTTGAAAAATCCCAGTCAGTTCCAATGAACACCTGAAGCCCAGATGTCTCTGGAATCGTTGAAGCAGAAACTTACTTCTGCTCTGTTGTTAGTGAGTCCAGATTTCACCAAACCGTTCGTTATCCAGTATGATGCGAGCCAACAAGGTATTGGGGGAGTCCTGTTACAACTAGATGACGATGGCCACGAGAAGCCAATAGCCCATGTCTCGAAAAAGTTGAATTCGGCACAGCGGAATTACACCGTCACAGAGCAGGAATGCTTAGCAGCACTTTTGAGTGTGTAGAAGTTCCGGCCCTTCATTGAACTTATGCCGTTCAAGATAGTGCCGATCAGGCGAGCTTGAAATGGCTGATGTCTCAAAAGGACCTCAGTGGTGTAATTGCTCGGTGGAGTATGAAGCTTCAGGGCTTCGACTTTACTATCGAGCGCCGGATAGGAAGCCTGAATGTGGTTCCCGATGCATTGTCACGGATACACGGTGACAGCCTGACACCTGCTGAAGATCCTGTCCCAGAAGTTGACCTTATTTCTCCATATTTCAACTCATTGGAATATGAGGAACTGAGGCATAAGGTTAAAACGACTTTTGGTAAACTACCAGATCTCTGCGTCAGGGATGGCTTCGTATATATTCGCACTGCTTCTAGGATAGGCGATCCGATCCAGGAAGAAGAGGCTTGGAAGCTTTGGATTCCACGTGGGCATTGTCTACGACGTCATTTCACGGGCGAATGATCCGCCATTATCTTCACATGGAGGTATAAGGAAAACACTGGAACGTCTAAGACGACACCTGTACTGGCCTCGAATGACACCAATGGGAGCGCTGTCTGTGACAGAAAGACCGTGGCAAAAGTTGTACATAGACTTTTAAGGTCCATATGATCAACAAATGGAAATGTATGTATCCTCATCATACTTGACCACTTCTCAAAATTTCCAATTCTGAAGCCTATGAGGAAGGCATCTACTGTCAACATCTGTCAGTTCATCGAGACAGAAGTGTTTCATGTGTTCGGAGTTGCAGAGACGATAGCCTCTAACAATAGAGTCCAGTTTTGCTCTGCTCAGTTCGCTAGACTACTGGATAAATGTGGTGTTAAACACTTGCGAACGGCAGTATATTCGCCGCAAACGAATGCTTCAGAGCGAGTAAATAGGTCTATATTATCAGGGATTAGAGCTTACATCAAGAACGAGCATACTAGGTGTGATCAGAAGCTAAGTCATATAGCCAGCTCCCTCAGGAGCTCCGTCCACCTGGAAACTGGCTTCTCGCCCTACAAGGTATTATTTGGTCAGCAGATGATCGAACATGCCAGCTCGTACTCCATCTTAAAGAGCCTCGGAACTCTGAGCGAACCTCTGACAAATTAAAATTGAGCCGTGCGAGAGCGCAGAAGAACCTAAATCACGCCTTCGAACAGGGTGCCAAGACTTATAATCTTAAAGTTTCAAGGTTGGTCAAGAAGTGTACAGACGAAATTTTACACAGAGCAGCTTCCAACAACAGATCAGTGCCAAGTTAGGACGCAAGTTCTTGAAATGTCGTGTTAAATCGAAAATGAAACTCCCTTTACGAGTTTGAGGATTTGCAGGGGAAGTTAATAGGAGTTTATCATGCAAAAGATATTAAGCCCTGATAGCTGTTACGGGCTGAAAGACCTGTCATACTTACCTGTTGTACCATCTTCATTCCTGGTAGCCCTAAGAACGCATCCAGCCAGCTTAACTGATAAGTCACAGGATGCCAATGTGCCGCTTAGGACCTTCCCAACCTAGTGGCCGGTATACCTCTTGTTAGTAGATTCACTTTCCCACACGCCGTCGCCTGAAAATGCTTTAGAACCCGTCCTACATGGTACCCTACGGAGGCTATGTCGCCGTAGGAATCCCACTTGCACAACGCTCTTGCAAATTTTAATATCTGTTATATCCATACCTTTATGATGCCTTGGAAACACACACCCTTGAACGAGTGGTAGTCTGGGATCAGAGTATTATGTTAGGGGCATAGGAAGGCTGTGCGATCAGTTCGTTAGGTTACTGACCGCGGGGCTTCCTCAGCTCATCTCGGTGAAGGAAGGAATAGGGGTACTGGCCGATTGGATTTTTTGGGATGCTAGCTTGTTGGTGCACCTCTGACTTACAGTGCGGGTTCTGATGTCGAACTCTGGTCTAGGGCTGACGTGACTTCAGGGAGGTATCTCCGATTCATCACACCTAGAGCAGACTTGAACAATCCTTGGACGATCCATCCTCATCAACATGGTTTTCATGTTGGAAAAATGCTTTCATGGATCGTGGGTCGAGTCACACATTGGGCGCCCGCAGCGATGAGGCCTATGTTTTAAGACCGGCTAGCTCAGTAGACCATTTTTCAGTGTCGTCTGGACTACAGGTGGACTAGACAACCCTGTCCTGTTATGGTCGTAGCATACTGTATGCAGCAGTATGCTACACTGAAGCTAGCAGCAGTCTGCTACATGTACGCGCGTACCAGAAGTACCAATGGCGACATTAGTCTACACGGTAGTAAAACTGAAAAGCGTAGACTGTCAGTGTAGTGGTAGTTGACATTATATTTCGCAAACTATACTCTAAAGTGTTACGTTTTCGGAATGAAAATTACGTTTAGTTTACGACACGTTTTGCATGTGGACTCAATGGCTTTTGAAGAAAACAACAGATTTTTGTATTTTAATTTATTTGCTAAAAATAGCATCACAAACCTTAATAAGAATAGAACAAAAAACGTTTATTAAGGAACCTTAGCTTATACTACTTTACAATGTTATTAGGTACATCGAGTAGGGTATAGACGTAGCCCCCGGAATATAATACAAGCCATGAAGTCGCCGAAGGCATCGACACATTAAAAGGCCTTACCGTGCCGGGTACAGCTTGCAGTAAGAGCTCACTCTCACTGCTTTTTGTACAATACTCGTCATGGACGAAAAACTAAAATTTCATCTTAAACAGGTCCTAAAGCCCGAAACTGTCGCTCCCACACCAAAATGAAGTTAAAACAAATTGCAGCCAAATATGTTTTCTTTCTGATAGTTTTAAAAAATAGCATATACAACAAATTTATGGAAATTATAGCTTATAGCGTTTGAACAAAATACAAGCAACTTTTATATGAAAAACTTCTGCAGTAAGACAAGGCCTGCTGACCGGCCCGCTGCTCTCTTTTGTCAATTTTGTTCATGGCTTGTATATTCCGGTCCGGGGGTTACGGAAGAGGCCAACGTAATTTAATTGTACGGGAGAATAATTTTTGGATGAAAATAAAAAATAAAGGATAAGGAAGCGGGAAAAGAGCCACATAGGAAAGGACAGGTAATCTCGAAAATGAAAGTATCTTAAATTTAAAACAGAAAATTTAAACAGGTTAAGGGAAGCTTAAATAAAAAGAGAAGAAAAATTTAAGAAAAATTTGGAAACCATCGCGGGAATCACGTTCGGCAAGTGGATTACTTTTCAAGAAAACGAAAAGTTTCAAGGTAGGTGCCCCTAAAGCAGCTAACCTCGAATTGGAGATAACTGTGGCGATTCCCGCCACGAAAATCGCAACCGGTGTGTGTGCTCTGCTAATTGTGCCACTTGTATAGAAGAACAACAAGGTGCCGCAAGGTCAAGCGACGTCCTGGATTATCCACTATCGCCACCTCGAAAACTAATTCTTACTATATAATTACAATTGGTGTAACTGGCGCAAAGAAAACACGTGAAGACATATATTGCCCTAACAGTATGAACTGCTGGATATAAAACCTGGAGGGGCTACACAACGTTGAACCAACTCCCAGTAGAATTAAAAGATGTTTTGTCGTATAAATTTGAATATACATAACTCTAAGAATTGCATTTAAACAGGCAAACCTACAGGGATAAGTAGATAGCTTTGACGTATAAATTTAAATGTATATCTCTAAGAATTGCATTTAGATAAATAAACTCACAGATGTGTGTGGAAGCAGTTTTTTGTGTAGGCACGAAATTTTATGTATATGTCCGGTGACACCGGCGGGTATTCGTGGAACCCCCCCACACTCTCCGCCAATAACTGAGGCGAACTCGCATTGACGTACTTGAGTCAAGTAAATCTCAAAATTTTGTTCGATTTACTTGAAAAAATTCATGTAAACGCAACTTCAGCACTTGAAAATTTTTCATTTATGCTAGATATGAAAACGGCAAGGAGGAACAAGAGGAAGATAATTGTTGATAATTCAGGCTGTGATTTTTAGCACTTTTCTCAAGATATTTATCTAAAACTCCGCAATTCTGTATTGAACTTAATGCAGAGTTTCAAAGGTAAAATGTCACTTTAAGTAAATTTCAAGTCAAGTAATTGGAATTAATTCAACCAAAAAATCTACTTGAGTTTCAAGTGGATTTCAAATCAAGTACTCAAGTATTCAAGTAAACGTACTGGTAGTTCCATAACAACTGAAAGTAAAAGGTAAGATGTTAGTGCGAATTTGTGTTTATATTTCTGAATTTGCTCTCTTTTAGGTGGGAAATGACTGAGAAAAGAAAACAAAAGGGTTTGTCCAGTATTTCCGTTTTCGGCGGATTCTTTTCAATATTTTCCAAAATTTTAATTAACAATAACTTACACTGCAATATCTGCACCGTTTAATGACATTTTTAAGATTAAGTGACTAGTTAGTTGATCGAACACAACACGTTTATAGTCAGTAAAAGTGACAGTTGAAGTCAGTACCGACCACAGTGATACCAAACTAAGATACTTGATTTTTTAAATTGTAATCTGAGAAATAAAGTATGTACATACATATTTATATTATATAATTTTTTGCGGCGATATATGTATTACAAAATACGGTAGATTTTTTATCCTTAATTATTGTAATTAATGTCATTCAATTATAAAAAAAAAAAGAAGTCGCTGGATCCTTGTGCATTTGTGTGAAAACACGTTGCAGTATATTTCACTATTCGATGATGAAAGACACTTGGTGGGTGAGGTTATTCCTCCCCCCGAGTGTTTCTCATCGACGAGCAGTGAAGTATACCGCAGTGTGTGGCTTCGCCCTATGTTTTGTACCAAATCAATATTGGTACATCTTTGCGGCACCGTAATTGCAATCTGTTTTCAATGCTAAAACATATTTTTGTTGAAACTGTACTTTTACTCAATTTTTCTGTTGAACTGTTTTTCAACAGCAGGAATTGTGATCAGCTTCAGGAACTACAAATGTCAAATCAATGTAGTTTGGTTCGTATTGTAACTTGTAACAAGTAGGAGGATTTGCCGTTTGCAGGAGATTTCACTATTTCAGAAGGGATCTGTGAAATTCAATCCAAAATATATTTTCTCAAAGTTTCTGAATGCAAATGTGAACTAATTTGTGGACATGTGGGACTCTTCAATGTTTTTAAGTACCCTGACTCCAAAATTTTATGTTGCGCTCACCGGCACTTCCAGTTTAATATCGGGCCTCATTCTCATATTTGAATGGTGGTACTTTAGAAAGTATGGGACTTCATTTATAGGTAACATTTGCTTATGTTCCTTTAAGGGAATTTTTATTTCATTCAAGGAACTCTTTCAGAACAAGTTTCCATTAATCATATCAGTCCTTGGATAAACGGAAGTGACAGTCAAAGCGACACAAATGGAAACAGTGGTGGTCAACAGATACCTGAATGCAAAGTTTGGAGGAATCCACTCAATCTGTTTCGCGGTGCAGAATATCAAAGATTTTACTGGGCTACAAATAAAGAGCCTCTGACTTATTATGATATGAATTTGAGTGCACAAGACCACCAGACGTTCTTTACCTGTGAAGGTTGTTTTCCAAATGCAAAGTACTTTCAATAAAAATTTCCCGTTTTTAGCTGATGCAGGGAAAGCTGAATATGAAATAATGCAAACAGCATGGAGAGAAAGAAATCCGGTGGTCCGAATAAAAGCAGCTCATAATGCTCTTGAAATTAATATAGAATGCGCGCCTGCATACATTTTGTTAGCAGAAGAAGAAGCTACAACAATATTAGAAGCGGAAAAGATTTTAAAAACTGCACTTAAAGTTGCCGAAACGAATTATCGAAAATCACAGAGCACTCAACATCAAGGACCGATAGCAGAGGGTATGCATAGGCGCGATACGAACGTTTTAATTTACATCAAGCGACGTCTTGCGATGTGCGCAAGAAAGTTGGGAAAACTAAAAGAAGCTGCGAAAATGTTTCGTGACTTAACAAAAGAGATCCCATCTATAATGAATGTGCTAAATATCCATGAGAATTTAATAGAGGTTCTTCTAGAAATGCAGGCTTATGCTGATTGTCAGGCTGTTTTAGCCAAGTACGATGATATTTCACTTCCAAAATCTGCAACTATTTGCTATACGGCTGCTTTACTTAAAGCCAGGGCAGTGGCTGACAAGTTTTCCCCAGATATTGCATCAAAGAGGGGCTTAAGTCCGGCGGAAATGAGTGCTGTTGAGGCAATACATCGAGCTGTAGAATTTAATCCGCACGTTCCTAAGTACCTCCTTGAAACAAAACCGCTTATACTTCCTCCAGAGCATATTTTAAAACGTGGCGATTCAGAAGCCCTGGCATATTCGTTTTTCCATTTAGCCCATTGGAAAAATGTTGAAGGCGCACTGAATTTGCTGCATTGTACGTGGGAGGGCACATTCCGTATGCTCCCTTATCCATTAGAGCGCGGTCATTTATTTTATCCATATCCAACTTGCACAGAATGTGCTGACAGAGAACTTTTACCGTCTTTTCATGAAGTTTCAGTGTATCCAAAAAAAGAGCTTCCATTTTTCATTTTATTCACCGCTGGGCTTTGTTCGTTTACTGCCTTGTTAGCGTTGCTAACACATCAGTATCCCGAGCCCATGGGAATTATAGCTCAAACTGTACTTAATTGGATTTCTTTCCCGTTTCAACTAATTAAAGAGCGTATTGAAGCAATTTGGCCGTGCAACTTGCTGCAACAATTGTCCAGAATTTAAACAAAAAGCATTTCAACATTATATTTTACGTGTATTTCAAGAGATTTATCTAATTTTGTAATGTGCGTTTTCTGGAGATGTAGTGTCCAGCCCTGTTTTTCGTTTTTGTGAACTTGTTTTAATGAACTGAATTTTTGATGACTGAGATAACTGGCGATTATTTCTAGCGTCTGAATATGACATTTACCATGATGAATATTTCTCCAGCTCTCTGATAAAATAGCTCAACATGTTTGTGGCATCACACTCGCAAAAACAATTCCTAGACCTTGTCTTGTATTTATTATTTTTCATTTTGTTCCAATTTAAATATAAAAAAATCGTGAATTATCGAAAAAAGGTTACATTTCTTCATTTGCCGTTTTCATTACTGTTCGAGTAATCGCAATTATTTAATAAACAATTTGAAATACAAGTTGTGGAAATTATCATAAATTTTGTGTAGTATGCCAATTGGATATTATTTAATCTTAGTATGTGAGGAGGATGTTCTTTTTCTACTCTTTAATTTATTGTATTGTGTGTAAGCTATTTCTATGGAATAAAAATGTCCGTTTGAATTAATGTTTAAAATGTTGTTTGATCTTGTGATAATTCATACATAATGTACCTGTGATTTTTATTTTCTCACAATATTATAGTACATATCAATTAGGACAAAATTACGGCTATTCAACTCCAATATGAAGGCAATTTTACTGTATGGTGTGAAACGTTACCCCATCCGTGACCTATCGTTTGCAGATTTTTCTGAATAGATGTCTACGTCATACCTTCGTACCTTAAAAATTCATTGGAAGTAGAAAATAGAATTTGATTGGTCACACTTTACAGCGTGTGCATTCAACATTTACTGGCAAATACAGATAAACCATGCAAGCAGAGCTCGTAGCTCTTTGGAGATCTTGGATCAAATCTGTCGTATAGAACAGACACAGTATATATCATATGAATATACTGCGGAACAGAGCTCGCTAGAGAGTAGTGCATCGCTTCCGCCTCGTGTCTGTCAGGGTATTAAAGGAGACATAGATAATTATGATGATGAATATTATATACTACAAAAGCCAACATACTCAGATGTGAAGCAAAAATAGAGGTTACTCTTTAAGATTTTTTACTGGGGCAAACTTATATTTGTCCGAATGGCATTTGTTTTTTTGATTCTCCGGTATATAGCAAAAGCTAAAAAAAATTTTATTTCTTATTTCATCACACAACCCACTTTATTTTGGGTGACAAGTTTCAAGTCTTGGTTTTAATTCATCAACAGGTCGCAAATAGCGAAATTGAGTGACTTGAAAAACAAATGATAACATAAAAAAAAAAATGAAAAAAAGCCGAAAAAATTGAGAAAAATAGAAAAAAAAAATTGTTATTAAAAAAATTTAAAAAACCAGATTCATTCATTTTTTTCTATTTTTCTCAATTTTTTCGGATTTTTCATTTTTTCATTTGTCACTTAATACGACAACAGTAATACGTCCAAAGTAGTATGTTTTCGACAAATGTCACTTTAAACGACAACCATTATACCATTTTTGTGTCGTAACGCCATTTCTCACTTAAAGTGACAACAATAATAAGGGTGTAAGTGTTTTTAGCTTATTCATGGGGATCGATGAGCCACAATAAGGACCCAAAATGGATAGGCGCAAATCATGGTATCCTTAAACGAGGATTACTCGCAGTATCATATTGGGCAGCTTCAACTGACTTACATGGAATGCTGGCCTTCTGAGCAGGGGAACTGCCCCTCATCAGGAAGCCTTATTATGATACCAAAGAGCAAACTGCGCGTCAGTATAGTCTATAGTAAAAAGATTAACTGTAAACTTTCTACAGAGCAGGAAATTTTTTGAATTAGAGTCAAGCAAGTAGACATCGACGTCCGCTGCCAGAAGTTCACAATTTTGGGTTCACATTCACATAAGTCGATGTCGTTATCAGCTTAACCAGCTGGTAAAGAGTTGGAGCAAATAAATGGAGCTACTGCATTAAAATCAAGTTTTATGCAATTCAATAAATCATTAAAAGCTATCGTCAAAATGTGGAAATACATTTTTATAATTGAAAAGGAGAACCAAGAGAGTAGACGAAATTCAGAAACGTTGCAGATCCTGTGTCTCTTCCAGATGATACGTAAATTTTTTAAGGCTTTAAAAGGGGTTGGGTACGAAATCCAGAGTGACGAAATACAGGAATAAAAAATCCAGAAAAGATAAAATTCAGAAACCACAAAATCCGGAAGAGACAAGATCCAGAAGCGACAAAATTCAGAGGAAATCCAGAAAAGATTCTTTTCTCGATTTAAAAAAATTAAATGTATTATTTACATATATTTAATACAATAAACAAAAACGATAATTCAGAAAAAAAAATAAACTCGTTTCGCTCAAGAAATTAAATAGGACTTAAAATGCAAAACTAAAAATCGTAAGTAAATTAATATAGTGTTAGATTTAGCCAAATTTCCGAAGAAGTCGCTTTCATCATAACTCGCACGATCCTTCAATTTCTTTTTAATCCTCTCTTCCCTCTTTATAAAATTCGTCCTCATCTATCTTGCTTCCCCATTAAAAACTCTTTGTATTTCACTTAAAACAACTATTTGTTCTTTTTTAGGGTTCCGTACCAAAAGAATAGCTACGGGAACCCTATTACTAAGCTTTGTCGGTCCGTCCGTCACCAGGTTGTACCTCATGAACCGTAATAGGTAGAGAGTTGAAATTTTCACAGACTGTGTATTTCTATTGGCGATATAACAACAAATAATAAAAATAAAATAAAATGAAAGGGGGGCCTCCATACAAGAAACGTGATTTTTTCTGCGTTTTTTTTCCTCGTTTTATTCTCGTTCATTGTTATTAACATAAGTAGGCATTATTTTTTCACATGACGCCTACTCTCATTTGAAATAAATAAAAAGTACATAGTGTCAAATTTTGTACGATGGTACGGAATCCTTCGGCGTGAGTCCGACTCGCACTTGTCCGGTTATTTAATTCACTCAATAAGTAGATGATACACAAGGTCATACCTTTTAAGCTTTCTATGCTAAGCTTCCACCATGTTCTGAGTTCTGAATACGACGGGAATTTAACGTTCTCATAAATTGATCAGAATGATGGAGGAAAAATAGGAGGTTTTTGTCGTCCGTTGTTAGCGATTTTCCCAAAAATATAATTATCTTCTAAATATTTGGCAATTTTTAGGAAATTAGGATGTGCAGTTTTCATTGCCTCGTAATACCTGGATATTTCACTTGAAGGTTACACTTTCAGCTACTGCTTTCAGTTTCCTAATTTGTAGTGACAATATCTCGTCACTGCCATATATCCTTTCTAGCCGTGCTCTTTACACGGTTCTCCATATTATCTGTCCAAAGTGGAAATAGCACCCTTTGAACCCTTTGGTTTGGAAAAAGGTTTTTAAAAGCATTTAAGCTTGCTTTTTCACTTACACTTAAAATAAACTGTGGGCCAATGTTATTCCATTATCACAGGCAAATCTAAATAGCTCAAATAACATCTCTTCGTAAAATTTTGTACTCAACTTTGACATTAAACAATACATGAGAGGTACCGTTTTAAAATATAGGAGTTGGACAAATATTTTAGGCTCCATATGCAAATGTACAAAAGCTTACATTCTTTTAAACAAATTAAACAATTCACTGTACTTTATTAATTCTTTATCACCTACTCAAGTATAACAAGTAAAAAAGCTAGAATTGGTCTAAGACCAATTCTTATGATACCCTAGATGAATGCCCGTATTAAATTTCGTATGGTCACCGATCTATTCAAGTTTGATTTTGAAGTTGTTTTTCTTTCGCATATATTTCTAGAACGGTTTGTCGCACAGAAAAAATGATTATAATCAATTTTATAGGATTTCGTATTCTGAAGAAGTTTTTAGTACAATAAAAATGTCTTGGACTTATCGTTTTCAAAGTATACGTAAAAAACCTAAATTTTTATATGGCAACACCAAGAAGGAGTTGCCCGATTTAGTCCATTTCAGACATTTTAATTGCTAATGTAGTAAAAACATCATGTACAAAATTTCAGCTCTCTACGTCGACGTGTTCTCAGGCAGTGTCCAAATATATAGCGGAAAACGAAATTTTTATATGGCAACCCTACGAAGGAGTTGCCCGATTTGTCTCATTTTCGAACTTTATTTTACTTTTTTTTTTAAAGTCCATGTACAAAATTTCAGCTCTCTAAGTATACGCGTTCTCGAGTTATCGTGCGCACGGACGGACGGACATGCAAAAATCAAAATAACTTTTAATATTATGAATGGGTGTCCAGTCCATTTTGCTCTACCATCATTATTTCGAGGTGTTACAAACGGAATGACAAACTTAGTATACCCCTATAGATTTCATCTAGGGTATAAAAATTGAGAATTTAGTAATGCCATGCATAGATATTTAACAAATTTTTCTCACTCATGTGAATTTTATGTATTTTGTCGTTTCTGAATTTTTTCTATTTTTCTGGATTTTGTCAGGTTTCTCTTTAAAGGAGTTATATCGTATAAGTTCAATTCTATTTTTGTTTTTCAATATCAGAGCTTTTCTCTCTTCTCGTAATAGCCTTAATTTTTCCTTTTCTATTCCATTTCGTTCTTGAAGAGCTGCAAGAACTTTTGTTTTTGGACCTCACTCGAAATAAGCTTTATTTACATTTGTTGGAGCATTTGTTCCTTACTGGCTTTGCTGTTGTTTTGGAGGAGCGTTTTAGTTGAATTCTCAAGTAACTTATTTAGCTTGTAGTATTTCAGATGTTTCTAATGGTGTACTACACATGGAAAAACATTCCCTACTATTGTTTCGTCTAGTTCCATGTGTTTTAACATTTTGAAGCCCTTTAACAGAAGCTTCTAGACATTGGATTGCGGATTTTAGCAACATTCGACAACATTTTTCGTCTAATTAAATATTATTAATGAATTAAATTTTTTTTAAGTATGTTTTATTTTCATTTTGCCTTAACAAAAAGTAAAAACGATACAAAAGTTGGTGTCGAGGATATTTTGGGCAGTTTTCTAGTGAAAGCTATAAAAAACGCAGAGTTGCGTGAACCAAGAAAATGTTTCAGGAAAAGAAATAATCGGGGCACACTGGTTGGATCCCTCATTTAAAATTTTCTACTGTCACCCGTACAACTAGTGATTTTTGTTGTAGCCGCCCCCACTCTCTTTTTCGCCCAATCAAGACATAATCTAAAAACAAAAACAAAACAAGAAATGAAAATAATAATAATAATAAAACAAAAGAATTATACGAAACGATGGTATTGCTATTATTCGATGTTGTTTTTATTGCTAATATAAATTTTTAAACAAACAAAACATTTTAGAGTTAAAGCAAAAAGTAGAAAAAAGATATTAAATAAGAAAAAAGAACTATCATGAAGCGTTTTCTTTCTTCAGTCGATAACTTATCCTCGCGTGATCAATAAGTAGAAAAATATACATGTATAAATCAATTTATTTTATATATTTAAAAGTATCAATAATAATAATAATAATCATAATAATTATGGTTTCTTAGAGACACACACAATAATTATATTTATAGCAGTTATTTATTTTAGTTATCCATAAAAACAGAAATTTCCCTATCAAAGGCTTAAAATCGATTTCTTCTTCGCAAAGAAACTCCGTTAAAAATACATTTTGCAATATAAATATCCTTTAGAAATACCTAAATTGTTTGATTTAAACTTAGTAGTAAACTCGTACATAGGTATATGTATGTATGTATGTATGTATTTATTTATTTTAAACAGTAAGTATAAAATGATGACGACATTGAACTAGCCGCCCTCCTCCTTCCTCTCGGCGTAAACCTATATAATCTTGTAGTAGACTGAGTTTTTGATTTTCTTCTGCACAATTTTTTTACTTTTTTTTTTTTGTTTATTTAATTTAATTTTTGTTAACATTTCTTTTTTTAAATATTTATTTATTTGTTTATTCTTTAATAATTACATTATTCTGCATTAGTTGTAAATTACTCTTATTTTCCAGCAGTTTTATCTAGTTTTTTTTTGTCTACTTATTATTTATAGCTAGATTTTATCATTAGATTTAAAGATTTAAAATTTTTTCACAGAAAAAATATTTCAATTTGTTTTTTTTTTTAATTTTTATTTAAGGAAAATTTTGTTTTAGATTTTTTAATTTTATATTATTAATAAGAATTCTGCAAAAGGTAAATGGAATTAATGATTTTTTGGTTGTGGTGGTGATTTCTCATTGTAATCGTAGTGAAGCAGCTTTGGTATTCTCTCTAGAGCTTAATAAATGTGTGTTGCAATTGTTTTTTAAGGGGGCGAATTAGTAAAAGCCTCTATTTGATGACGGAGATTAAAAAGAATGCAATTATAGATTTTTATCAACAATAATTTGGAGCAAGGGTGGCCTTTTTTTTTAATATGATCTTGCTTACATGGGTCAGTATATAGAGATTAGCATATCAAAAACAAGAACCGAAAAACTCAATTTATTCCCATTTAAAATAAGATTATTGTTCCAATGATTAATAAAATCAAGGAGAATTGAATAAACTAAAAATTTTACTAAGAAAATTGTATATTTATCTCAGATTTTTAAGAAAAACTTAACTTTTATGTTGTATTCACTGACATGTATATAAAGGGGCTGTTCGTTGAACCAAAAATGCATGAAAGCAAATAGCACAACTTTTATATTGCTATCTCTCCGTGAGAGCATATTTTCCCACTGAACTGTAACGATTGGGAATGAGAATTTGTTTGAAGTTCAGCGGTATTTCCGGAACTGACAACTTGGTAATCAAAACAGCCTTGTGAAAAACACTTCCATCGGCTTATAATTAAAATTTAACAATACAAATAGTCCAAAATACTTTTTTGGTAAATTCGGTAAAACCCACTGACATTCATATGAGTAAATTTCCAAATAATTTAAATATAACGCCAGTTTACGACAGTTGGTAGCATACTTTCTGAAATAAAAACTGGTGACACACTTAGGGCCGTATTCACCAAGACAATTAATTGAAATTTAATTTAATTTCTGTTTTAGTACACCCGTTAGGGAGGGTTAGTGCTCACTTAAATTAAAATTAAAGTTATATAGCGTTATTATAACATAAAATAACCCAAATTAAATTTTAATTTAATTTTAAGTGTGCCTTAACCCTCTCTTAGGGCCGTATTCACCAAGCAGAATTAAAAAAAAATTCAATTAAAGCTATTCACCAACCACATTACCGAGTCGATTTAATGAAAATTTAATTTTAGTTTAATTTTAAGTGAAGCCTGACCCTCTCTTAAATAATATTAATTTTGATATCAGCTGATTGAAGTGTCATGCAGTCAAATGTCATATTTTGAATAGTGCTGTTAAAATTTTGAAGAAGCAAGAATTTAACTGTCTAGATATATTTTCTGTGCGTAATTCACTTATTGCGAATTTTTTAAAATCATTTTTATTGTGTGAATTGCTTAATACGGGCTATTTTTAATTAAAACGAATTATACATATATTATAAATTATTTTTAATAATACATAAAAACTTCTTTTTTTCAATAATACATAAAAACTTCTTTTAACTTTTTAAATAATATTTAAATTACATGAACTCTCACGAGAACTGTCACTTGCCAAATTCGGAAATCTTGCAGCTGATAGTCCGAAATGTCCGAAATTGTTTATTTTATTAAGGTTGGTGAATAGCTACAAAAATTTAATTGCGGTCCCTCAATAATAATTAAATTAAAATTAAATTTGTATTAAATGGCTTGGTGATTACGGCCCTTACAGGAGTACTAAAACAGAAATTAAATTAAATTTCAATTAAATGGCCCTTAGAATATATAGCAAACAGGAATGGTGATAAGACAGATTTTGCCTAATTAATTGGTTGACGTGGTAGTCCGTGTTTTACATGCATGTTTACACACCGTCCCTATTCTAAGCAACTTGTTAATTTTCAAAAAGTACACAAAGTTTTTGTGCGGAGCATCTGCGGTAAAAAAATTTTTTTTTTGAGGCCAGCAATTCTCTTTAACTCGTACACGAATTTGTCTATTTCTTTACTATTTTCGACACTCTCGTAGACCCACTTTTCGTCATCACAGCGAGCTGAAATTTGGCACACACGTTCATGTCGCGTGACAATTGAATCTACAAAATTTGAAACGGAAATTTCCGTGGAAAACCCGGAAAATCGGGAAAAATCATTTGAAAATTTGGTACAAATTTGATTAGTGATAAATCCGTTTCAGGAAAAACGCATTTTCCGATTTTTCCGAAAAATTTTCCGGTAAAAAAGATTTCTAAATTATGCAGGATCAAGTTCCCTATCAACTGGCCTCATTACTTTCTCCCGGACAATGGTGAAAACTTGCAGAAAAAATCGAGGAAAATTCATGTAAAACGCTTTACCGGAGTTTTTCCGACCAAGGAAGCGTTTGAGCGTTTTGCAAACTAAGACAAAGTTGTAGAGCGAAATGGGTTGCGTAATAATTTTTACTCGAATAAATTTTTTGAAAAACTGGTAAATCAGTGTCTTTTCAACCGTCATAAAATTGTTTTAAAATATCTCCATGCAGCACGTAATAACAATTTAGTTAACGTGAAAAAGGCAGAAAATAAAATAAGTAAAAAACGAGTTTTCAAACAAAACTGAGGCCAAGCCGCATGAAAAAGTAGAAAATAAACTTTTCTTCACACACAGAGGTGGACTCAGATTTTATTCGCTGACAATCACCGATTTATTTCAGTATGATCAATCAGAGGTAATAAGTGATTTGATTCATGAAGAGAAAGATATTCAAGAGAAATGTCCCAATCAAAAAATCTGAGTCCACCTGTGTGTGAAAAAGTTTATTTTCTACTTTTTCATGCGGCTTGGCCTCAGTTTTGTTTGAAAACTCGTTTTTTACTTATTTTATTATACTTTATTTTGAAATAATTCACATATTAAATTTATATAAATCTTCTATTAACAAAAAAGATAATTTACATAGTGCAATTGCCTGAAACACGATTTCCCTAGCTTATAATCCGATTTATATTTGCAAGCACTGTCCGAACATTTCAAGAGGGCTGTGCCAAAACCCTCGAGAATACTTCACACGCCATGAAACAGACTCCCTCCCTACCACATGCGAGGCCCATCGGAGTCCTTACATTCTAAAATATTTGCAGTGTTCTTATATAAAACTGACAAAAGTTTGTTTTGAATAGCTCCTCCGCCCCAAACTACTATTCATACAGAAAAATGGTGCTCCGATAATCTTAAGCTTGCTTTATTATCTTCCGAACCGTAATAAAATTGTTATACCTTTCCTAACAAAATTATTTAAAAAAAGTTGTCTTAACAAAATGACTACGATTTCTCAAACAACAATTCTCAACTGAGTAATCAGTGTAATGTCGCTGTGCAGTCATGGGATGCCGAGGGCTGATGATAACAGATTCGGACTCCGCCTGCACATACACACATGCAAGCTGAGATGTATTGAGCGTAAAAGGTAAGGTTACTTTGTAATCAAAACTATTTTATTATTTTGTTATGTAAGGTATATAGAAAGTGTAGCCTTTGGGAAGGTAATGAACCAAGCTTTAAATTACTAGAAGACTATTTTCCTGTAGTATGCATAGTAATTTAGGCTCTATAGCATATATAAAGTCAATGTTCAATATTTTTCCTTAAGTATCAATATAGAACATTTTAGAAAACGGACACAACGCATACATATAGATTTCTGTTCCATGGCCTGGGAAGTATTCTCGAGGGTTTTGGTTGTGCATTACTTCGAATATATAGAAAACAGGAATGTGATAAGTCAGATTTTGCGTAATGAATTTCTGGTTGTGTTGGTAGGCCATGTTTTACATGTATTTACACGCTATCCTTATTCTAAAAAACTTGTCAATTTGCAAAAAGTAAACAAAGGTTTTGTGCGGTAAAAATTGTTCTTTTTCTACTTTATTTTGAAACAATTCACATAATTAATTTATATAAATCATTGCTTCTATTAACAAAAAAGATAATTTAGATAGTGCAGTTGCCTGAAACATGATTTTCCTAGTTTATAATCCAATTTATATTTGCAAGCACTAACCGAGCACTTCATTTCTGTATTTTTAATTGATATGACGATTTTAACAGGCACTAGTGGCACTATAAAACTTTGCACTAAATAAACTTCAAAGATAATTAGTTTTGAAAAGAATTGATTCGGTACTTTTGTTAAATTTCACAAAAGAATTTTAAATTGACTAAATCTGCTCGCAAAATAAAAGCACATTTGACCACTTGTCACTCAGCTTTGACAAATGTTCCTTCCTTCATCTCACTTACTCCTATGTATAATGTCCTGCTCTTGACAAATTACGCTCATGTACACGAATTACACACTTACTTCAAAAGCAATGTGTAAGCGAATTTTCGGTGTTCCAGCTAGACACACAGCGCTCCTAATGAATAATTAACTAACGACTCATTAGGCAACTGCAGATACACAGCCATTTCTTTAATTAAGTTGTACTATTAAACTGACTTTGGCTTACATACTTATGACAGTGAAGAAGCGAAATGGATTGAATTGACGTTATAAACTTAGTTTCTATTAGGGCTCCGTACCCAAAGGGTAAAATCGGGATCCCTATTACTAAGCCTCCGATGCCCGTCTGTCTCTCTGTCACCGGGCTGTATCTCATGAACCGTAATAGGTAGTCAGTTGAAATTTTCACAGTGTGTACTTCTATTGCCGCTATAACAACAAATAATAAAAATAAAATTGAATTAAAAATTAAAAGGGGCTCCCATACAAGAAACGTAATTTTTTCTCATTCATTATTATTATCATAAGTAGGCATATGACGCCTACTCTCATTTGAAAAAATAAATAAAAAGCACATAGTGTTAAATTTTGTACGATAGTACGGAGCCCTTCGTGCGCGAGTCCGACTCGCACTTAGCCAATTTTTTTATTTAATTTTTCAATTTATCGATTTGGAAATCAAAAAAAAAAACATTATATTAAAAAGTATTTTGATAATATAGTTTTTGCTTTGCATTTTCTTCTTATTTTTCAAATGGGCAGATGCACAGCGGAGCCAAAATACATTCAGTTCTAGCAAATTTTCCCCCATTAGAGCTCTAATGAACGAAAAACACTTCATTAATGTACTTCATTATGATCTGATTTTCGAGACATAATTATGAATACTATGTGGACACACGGCAATTTAATGAATATGTAGTACTAATGATTCATTAGATCGTGCTGTGTTTCTAGGGTATTAGTGTCCTACAACGCGATACCTTTGCAACGCGGTTGGAAAAACACTGATATTTTCTTACAATGCAGTTCAGGAAATATGTTGCGGCTTAGATCACAGTTAAATAAACTTTTAGCCGTGTTGCCTCATGAATGCTTTTTGTATTGCAATCCGCCCTTATTTGTCAATTCACGAGATATTTAATGATAGTAGATTGTGTTGTTTTATAATAAAACGCGATATTTTAAATTAGATAAACTAAACATTTATTCTATATACTAATCGGTTTAAAACAATTATTTCTTAACTCTCAAACTAGTTGGGACGACGATCAAATTCGGACTGACTAAAAATCTAACTCAACTGTACATTTACATTGTTGCGTATTTAGTCTAGTCTACTCTAACAAATTATATTGCGATGCGTATGTAAATGTGAGTTATTTATTTGTATAATTGGTTTGTTGATTTGATGCCGCCACAAGCCAACACAGCGCGCCAGCGCATTAAGGAACTGCCACGGACGCTCGTTCATTCTCGTTGTTCCCTTTTGACCGAACGCATCATCTTTGCGCGACAGCTGTGGCTTGCTTGTTTTCCAGTATTATAATCTTATGTAAGACAATGCCGAATGAACTAAGATAGACATTTTGAATGGAATTAAAAATCAAGAGCGGATAGCTGATATTCGATCGATTAAGCAATTGGATGAAAAGATTAGGAGTTCGGATCATCTATTTTTGCGAAAAATGTTGCACCTATAATGGAAAAAGAGCTAATATTATGGTTAGGAAGATATGAACAAGAAACGGTTGCCTTTAAATAACAATGTACTTAAACACATGAAGTTCTAGTTCAATGAAACAGCCGGCGCAATTTGTTAAATACCCGCAATTAGCAGTTAAATATTGTTTAAAAATGTTTGATTTGGATGTTTTTACGATTCAGACGACTCATCATCCCACAATAACGTAGTGGATCCTATAAATGGATGTCAAGTATTGACTTCATTGCTACAATCGGCCAGGGTATCGATCGCAAAAGTCGACGCATTTGTCGACACATCCCAAATCGACAAATTGCAATTTTGAAATTGCTTATTTCTATGCGTCGACTGCCGATTAGAGATATTAAGTTCAGTGAAAGAGCTCGCATAATTAGTCGAACGCCAGTAATTAAGAGATAAATATTTTTGAAAAATAATTAGTTTTTATATTACTACTTACTTTGCCATTTTTTCTTCCTTTACTTGCTCATATTTCAAATGACATCGACACAAATAAGCGCGTCATGACTCTGTTGATGCTTCGATATATGTGATAGACAGAGCTGCCACAATCGCCGTTTTGGCGTTTGAGAGACCTAGAGCTCAGAGCACTTTATCATAGTATGTTGTAGAGGTAGCTCTTCGCGGATAAAAAGTGCGAAGGAAGAAGAAACCAAAGAAAGGTTTTATAGAATATATAAACTACCCGGAGCCAAAATAGCTTTCCCAGCTGGTAAGCGCATCAATAAAATAATGTCGTAAATTTATCGACAGTCGGTATTTGTAATAGACAGAGCGCTACCATAGCCGCCGTTTTGGAGTCTGTTTCGAGTTTTCTGATCGCGGTACTTTGATAAAGACAGTTTTTTATGATTCCTCTCAATATAACTTTATGAAGCACGAACTCGATGAGAAAGGGAACGTTTTAATCAGGGGCCGGATTCTGTAACACGGAGAATTTTCATTTTCTCCGATTAGAGCTCCCTAATTCGCACATCACTAATATGTTTGGAGAATTAGGGAAAACTTGAGAAGTTTGAAAAAGTGCGAATCGCCAGGGACGATAAAGAGGGTTGGTTTTTTTTTATATTCAAGGTACACAGTACAAAGAATACAAGGTATTCCTACATTTTTGGACGAAATGTCGTGTAATGTATAGAAAAACTCGGTACAAAGAATACAATACTCACTCTCTCTCTCTCTCTTCTCTGTCTTTTCTATAGAAATGCATATTATTAGTATAGTGGACGAAAGTACGTCACAGCATATTTGTCAAAATTTAATGAGAATATCTTATATTACCTGTACCGTGGTGAACAGACTATACTGTGAGTTGAGAATTTTTCTTCTTACTTTTAACAAGTGGAATAGAGAATTCAGGAATTCTCAAAACAAATTCGCCGAGTTACAGGATTCCAAGTGGAGAACTAAATGTTAAAACAACTCTCATTTCCCAAATTCTCTGTATTACAGAATCCGGCCCCAGGCAACTTTATCATTATTAATTGAATTTGTGATAAATATAGAGCCATGACTGGGGACCGTATGTTTTAATTTCATTAATCGTGAAGTCCGTTTTTCCGTTTTGGCAGCAAATGATACTACTCTTGAAATTTTCCAAATGACAGCATTGATATGGCTTTATCTTGCACGCAATAGAGAGAGTCGTAGCAAGTTCGTCTCATTGTACATTTTCCGCAGTTTTTTCTTTATTTTTCAATCGAAACTCGTCGACAGACGCATGTTTTCCTCCACCTAATATAAATGTATGTATAGTATGTCAGAGGAAAGATCACCATAACTCACTCAAATATCGCACCAGACTGATGATTACACACAGCTTGCTTATTTATGGTAACAAAAAAATAAAAAATACAAAAAAACCAAATTCTTTAAAATAGAATAAATTCTTAACCGCAATCGATTAATAAATACACAAAAGTTAAAAACTAAACTACAAATAAAATATTCTAGTGAGTATGAAAATAATACATCCCGCTAAACGATTAACACAAGATCTCAGTCCAATAAGAGCGCATTAATCCCTACTCATCTCACCTTCTGCAGAATTAGCGTTGTTTGCAATAGAAAAATTTCTTAAATATTTAATTATGATTAAATTTTCTAGAAATGTCGCAACAAAAGCTCTTCTCCTAGCACACTTAATTCTTTTTGGAAGTTTCAAGACGAGAACGATTTTATTAAAAATTTTACCTTAAATACTTGAGAATATAACATTAGAAAATTTTCTTTGAAAAATTATTTTAATTCTGTTTTTTTTTTTTTATTCCTAAATGGAATTCGCAGCAGCATATACACAGTACAATTACGATTACGATTTCGACGTGGTGTGGATCTGATTACAATGGAGTTTGTTTTTCTTTGCAATATTTGTATAAATTTTATTTACTTTTTTTTTACAAGATTTTACTACTATAAAACGACGAAAAGAAATTATCGTCGTTCCTATAGAGCGTGCATTTGACTCTCTAAACCCAATATTGCTTGCCTCTTTTCACACAGAGAGAACTAACACACTGTATAGAGCATATTATACATTTTTTTCTGTTTTATCTTATTTTTTTTTGTTTTTGTATATTTTTCTCTTTAAATATAATATCTACGATACTTGGGTACATTTTTTCTTTACGTTTTACCTCATTTTTGTTTTTAGATTTTCATATAAAACCTTTCTCACAAAATTCCATTCGTGAAATATTGATAGCCATCGTAAAGTTTCGTTGAGAGACTCTTAAGAGAGTCCTGGACCAGTTGTTCCACTTTGCGTTCTAATTCTTGTTCAGTTAGATTCATGTGAAAACGTTTACGTAGATTTTGGACGGTACCTGAGCATCCATTTTTGAAGCATGGTAATTGAGCATCTGAAAGTTGAGTAGAATAGAAATAATTAGTTCAAAACAAATAATAGTTATTAGTCGAGAAAAAATGACTTACTGCTGCGCATGATTTCAACTAAATTAATAATTCGATCCATATGTTTTCGTGCTGCCATTAAGCCCTTAAGTAGCAAATGATTGAATTCTGTCCATAATTCAGATGAAGTACCTCCCATAACATCAACAAATTCTGGCGTTAATTTAAAAGGTGACTGTTCAAATCCTAAAAAGTAAAAGGAATAAGTTAAAAATAAGTTGGTAAAAGTTAAACAGAAAAAATCTGTAAGGCGCAGTGTAATGTGGTGGGTGCAGGCAGGGTTCAGAAATGAAACTCTCCATTTCGCTTGGTGATTTACCTTCAATCTTTCCTACGGAAGGTTAAGCTATAGAGGTAGGAGTAGGAGCTCAGGAATGCTTAAACGGGGGCTGCAAGAACTCCAAGAGCTACATTTTTTCAGACTACTAAAGCTGCGTTCCTGGCTCTGTCACCTCAAGATTTTGAGTTGAAATTAGTCTAGAGTTGCTCAATGAAACTCCAGCTGCTGTAAAAGTAACGTTGCTTTGGGTTCCTGGATATGAAGGAGACGAGGTTAATGAAATAGCGGTAGAGGAGCTAGATTTAAACTTACGTCATTTCATTTGAAGACTTGCAAGGCGGACATATTTTAAAGGTAAATTGGTTAAAACTGCGCAACAATTCGGAGTAGGAACCATTTTAAAAATCAATCTAAAACAAGGAATATACTATGGTGGTGCATTCCTTGATTTCGAAGGCGCCTTTAACAATATAAAGACAAGCCATTCAGGATACCCCGGTCGAATGGTTGACTCAATAAACGCAGAGCTTGATAACAGTATAGTTAGCGGGTGTTTATCAAAACATACTCCACAAGGTGGGGTACTTTCACTTCGACTTTGGTGATTAATAGTATTTTATCTCTCTACAAAGGGATGGAATAAAAGCGGTAACATATGCTGATAATTTAGTCATCCTTGTCTCGGGAAAGTTCTTATCTATAATCAGTGAAATAACCGAAAGAGCATTGCGAAAGCCTCTTAACTGGGTTATAAGTTGTGGTTTGGGGCCTAACCCTACTAAGACTGAAAACGAAAAAGAAATTTCCCGACTTTTATTCTCCCAAAACTGGGTAACATTACTCTCGAACTGAAAACTGAAGCCAAATGTCTAGGAGTGATATTAGACTCAAAATTAAACTGGGGGATAAATGTGCGTCAAAAAGGTGGTCATTGCGCTTTATGCCTACAAAAAACTTTTCTTATACACCCTCGCATCGTGTACTGGATGTACACCGCTATTGTAAGACCTGTTCTCGCCTATGGAATCTTGGTTGGAGCGCACTAGAAAAAACGACAAACCTGAAAACTCTTACTAAAATACAGAGAGCTGCCTGTCTGGGTATTACAGGTGTTCTTCGAATAACACCAACACCAGCATTGGAGATTATGCTCCGTTTCCTGCCCCTTGACATGTAGTGAAAATCTATTGCTGCAAAGAATATTAAGCGACTAGGAGAGTATGGCTTCTAAGTAACTTTGGTCCATGCAGAATATTTAAAACATGTCTCGGGGGCCACGGTTTACACTGTCCCATGGCTTGATTTTGAGAAAGATTTCTCAACCGGCATTCATAATGAAGAGGAATGAGAAGATAATCGCGTGACAAATGGCTCCGATATATGTGTATTTACAGATGATTTGCGAATGGATGGGGGAGACTGCTGTAGTGTATCACAAGCTGAGATTCTAGCTATAAATAATGCAGTAAGATTGCCAGACACAACTGACATGATAGCGTACCTAGTAACCCCATTATCAGGATTTTCATTGATACCAAACTGCAATCAAAGCTTTGGATTCGAACATTATTATTCGTGCCTAGTCCAACGTTGTCGCAGTGAGCTAAGAAGACTTGGAGCCAACCACAGATTTATTCTCTTCTGGTTGCCAGACCACAGCGATGGGAATGAGGCAGCTAATGCTCTGGCCAGGAAGATTTCGGCTATGAATATAGTTATGTTTAGCGGACGAAATCATAGGAAGGCCCTTAGAATCAGCGAAGAGGTTTCTAATTTATAGGCCTGCCAACTAATCTGGCTAATTGGAGATGGGGAGAATCAACCACATTTTCCGGAAATAGCAGACAAAATTTTGGGGGACCTTGTGAGGTTATTAACTTCTGTTGCTGGCTACATTATCAATACTTACCCAAATTTTTTGGTGATATACTTAAAATGAACCCGAAATCAATGTGAATCAAATGACCATCCGAATGTAAAAGAATATTTCCATTATGCCTACAAATTGACAACAGATATTAACTAGTAACACCAAAAGAAACTAACTCTTACCTATCTTTAACCTGTAACAAGTACGAAATAAGGCAATATGCGGCACAACTTTGTACGAAATTCTTTTGGGCACTCTGAAATTTGACGCCTTCAGCATCACCGTATTCATCGATGAAATAATCCCGAAGACTTTTATTTGAATTCTTTTTGATTTGATGCAATGACACCGTATTGAGTATAGGCTCAATTAGACCGCTATCGTTTGAAAGACAAACGATTTTATATGGCCTCACCCACAGGTCTACATTCTCCTCCTCCCAAATAATTTTGAACATCTGGAAAATTTATTTAAAAAACATCACGTCAAATTGGATTTTATAAGCTTTTCTCCATGTGTTTTCATCTCTTACTTGTAACAATTGTGTTGCCATCAATTCTTGCCTTAAGTCATCACCACATTTCACTATTGCTGACAGTAATCGCCAATTCGATAGATGACCATATGGCGATGATTCTCGAATTTGATTTTCCTTCTCATGCCAAGGTTCCTGAAGAAAAAAAAAACATTGTAATGGAAGACAGTAGAGAGTTATCTTATGCTGATTATAACCTTTAAAGCAGCTGCAGAAGGATCTTCCGGATCATTGCTGAACGGTTTCGTGTTCTCGCAATTTAAATTCTTGCAATGACGAGTACGAACGTCACCGATATTAAATAATGTTGGAATTCCTGTGAATAGATCCAAAATTTAATTTTTCTAAAATGTAAAAACAGTTAAAAAAAAAGACTCACCTTGGTCTCTTGAGTCACAAGAATCTAATGACATCTGAGAAATGGCATCACGTTCACACATTCTATGTAGGTTCAAATATTGGGCTGTGATTTCATCATCTTCCTGCGACCAAACATCATCTTCAGTGAAGTGAAATTCATTTTGGTCATTTCTATTGCCGTTCTCAGAAATTGACGAACTTTCTGAATTTTTCGTACATTTCAAATCACTTGAGCTATCTTTGGACGTTGAAAGCTTCGCTGACGAACAGTTATCCTTGGTTTCCAAGTGCTCTTCGCTCTTTGTATGCCGCAGAGATGGCATCATCTTAAGAATAACGGGTGACGAATAGATGTCATTGACCTCGACAACTTCGACATAAATAATGTAAGGTGTTTTGTCCTTTGAATTAAGAACAGCAGTCTTCTCCTCTGTTATTCTAACTATATGGTGTGGAATGTCTGAGTGTAGTGGAAGCCAAACGCGTGCTGGTAGATTTTTATTGATTAAATTTAAAAACATCCGTAGTGCACTGGTCTTTTCCGCCTTTGTCTGTAATGATGTCAAATTTTTCCCAATATTAATTAGGGCTTTCATGAATTCCTTTTGCGGTGCCATTTTTGGTGCCTGAAATGTTAAAGAATAATCAATTAAAGTCCAATACAAATATATATAAAACTCACGCCACAGCAGCAAACAGTCTTATGTCCAAGTAGATCATTTACTGTTCCCCGAACAGATTCAAAGCAGGTGCAGCCATTGTCGAAAGCCTTCCCTGAAGTTAAATCTCCCAAACACAGTTTTGCTGGTGTTGGAGGGTACATTTTGGCAGACAGACTTAAAGCTCCCGACGAGGGAAATCTTCGAGATTCACTTAGCAATACAGTGGCATCAGACTGAGATCTGTGATGAGTTTTTTTGATTGGTGACAAAACTTCAGTTTCATTAGTTTTCATTTGTTTTCTTTCCTTTTTTGAGTACAATTCCTTCATAAGTGAAAGATGTGTCTTCTTGTTGGGATTTGACGTAGGACTTAGGGTATCAAGTTGGTAATTGTATGCCTCTAACAACCATAAGCATTTAAGGGCAAAATCTACAGACTTTCGACATCTGTACGTTAAATA
The DNA here is from genome assembly GCA_963930735.1 of Dioctria linearis. Lineage (NCBI taxonomy): Eukaryota > Metazoa > Arthropoda > Insecta > Diptera > Asilidae > Dioctria > Dioctria linearis. The sequence continues at coordinate 191,431,603 of OZ005743.1, read as the reverse complement.
CGGATCTAAAACTTCTGCTAGCTCATCCATTTGAATGTACATGACAATCAATTGTGGTATATAGAGATCGACTTCCTGATCAGGGAAGCTGAAGATTTTATTCCCAATAAAGCTAAGCACCCCGGGTTCCTTTGAATAAAACAAATAATGGACAGCAAAATGAATATTGAATACAGGTGACTCGAAAAATCTCAACAAGCCACTTGGCCCCTTTTCAGTCTTAGTTTGTGTGGGTTGCTCCTTTTCTTTGATAAAACATTTAACTACTCCTGGAACTTTTAATTTATTCAAGGAATTTCCGGATGATGATTTCGCAAGAGCCTTAAAAGCATCAACATCAGGCAGGAGAGTATCTGGTGTTGTGGGTGTTATTACTTTATTTTTACTCGAGCTTGATTTCAATACGAAAAACTCCTTTTTCTTTGAGATTTCAGTTGGAGACTTCACATCCGAATCGGTATCAATTTTGTTTTTGGCTGCATTCTTTTTCTCATGATTTTCAATTATACTTTGCGCCGTACGAAAGATTGCATTCTTCGTTGCACCGAAAATATTCTTAAATAAGATTTCATTTTTGATATGTTCCGGCTTCGTTTCTGTGTCATTCTTATTTGTTTCCTTCTTGGTACTACTTGAGGTTGCCGTGATCGTTTTACTTTCTTCAGTTGGTGTTGGTGTAACATCGGAAATCTCTGAGTTTGTTGAGCTTTTCACATGAGTATCATCAATTTCAATTGGCACGCAAATTCGATTATTATCCATGACAAAAGCGACTTGAGACATGTTATGATCACAATATCGGGAACGATCATCAGCATTATCGGAGCCAGTGTCTTCGTCAATCTCTATGTGATCGAAAGGTTTTCGCCTATTTGTTAGAGCACGAAGATCCTTTTCAGGTGTTTGATAGAAACATAAATCTGATTGCAACATTCTGTATTCTTCGTCCATGGATGTTGTTTCAAGAATTTCAATGCACTCCTCTTCTGGATCCATTTCTCCAGAATCAAGACTTTCGTGTGATTGACGAATTCGATTAAGTGACACTTGATCCGATTCTGAGCCACAAATTATGCCTAAAGAGAAATTAATTATTGATAATAATTTTTGGTAACATCTTAATAATATTTTTAAGGATTCATATCTGTAGTGAATGCATTAAGAATTACATTCTGAATGCGGGTTGTAAGGTATAGATACGTAGCACGTATACGTCCCTAAGATTAGAGTAAAACTTATTGCCGAAACCTTGCATTAAATTGCCGCGTCTGATTCATATACAATGCCGGGAAGAGTAGTATCCAGTGTTATATGTCTGAGGTTATTTAGCAGAGAATATAGTTTCAGTGAAGAACAAACTATTGGTTTGGCGAGGACTAACGGGTTTCAAGACAAATAGGAAATGAGTCTAGTATTAAATTTAGTGAAATCTACGTATAGCACAGCCAAAACATTTGCACACAGATAAGGCAGATATCCGATAAAATATTATGACCCGTCCCTCAACTAAAGCATATGAAATTTGACTATAAAATAAATTGGTGCTTTCATTAATGGCTGAGTGTCGATCTAAATTTTAATATCGTTGCCATGTGTTATGTTAAGAGGCCTTTTTTTTCCTCCCCATCCATTTTGATATTTTCTTGATAACAGATTATTCTAACCCGGTCATCAATCTAATTCCTTCCTACTTCTCTCTATGTCGTCATATTACTGTGGTGAAATAGATATCTAAGAAAAAGGCTAGTCTTAAGTGACACAATTGGCGTTGTATGCAAAAGTCCAGTGATAAAAAATAGGCTGCTTTTCGAATTTTGGTTGCAATCTTGATATGAGTGAATTTTTTAATGACGCCAATACAAGCCCAAACAATAAAATAGAATTGGAGTCCAGTATAAAACGCACATATTGGATTTGAGCTTTCAGATCGAAGCTACTGTCGGTTAGCCCAGGCAATTGAAAATGACTAATCGTTCGATAATCTTCTTCAGTAACATTTGCACTCTGTAACTCATACCATGAAGTAAGTTAAGTTTTTTAAACTGGAACTTTTGTATTGTGCCTTAGACGAGCTGTTAGGTACAAATTCGCAATTTTTTGTTGGACACTCTCATATCTTCTACCCTTACGTTGTTAAATGAATGTCACCTAAAAAGCTTCTTCTTAAGTGACAAATGTTGGTTAAGAGGTACTTAACCCATTGCTGGTTTTCTTAAATGGAGTACGAGAATCACGATGATAGGTCCATAGAGAGTCGTGGAGATCTAGAACTGACTTCGCTTCACTGTAAGGCTTGATCGATTGTTCATATGAGACTCAAACCGTCTTGATAAATTTAAGGGGATAACGCGAGTTCAAAGAGCATAAGAATCTCTCTAGCAGAGTATTCACCATGAGGAAGGTTAAATGGGCCATCATCCAATCAAATTGCCTAGAATTGGTGGCTAGAAGAATTACTGCAGACTTTAATCAAAACCAGGGTGTAAGCTACACTCTAGGTTATATGCCAGAGATGTGGAGAAATGTGTAAGTAGGATTTATACCCAAGGGAGGTGGGTGAACACTGCCAGTTACGATCTAACCGTCCAATTAGCCTAGCTACTTCTTCAACATAGCACAAACGCCCGTCAATCTGGCGTCGGAGCTGGAAAGAACTTCTTATATATGGAGAAAAAGTTTGACTCCTCCTGTTTTGAATCTATAGAGGGGGCAAATACTACATACAAAATGTAAAAGAATAGACCCCACGAGAAGCGCCCAGATAGAGACGCTTTATGTCTTTTGTAATGGGCGTTGTCGGTGACCTCCTAAAACAGGTAATCATTTAGATACTCAGGCATATCTGAACGACCTATAATAGAATAAGGCGAAAGCTCTATAGAAAAATTGCCTAATCTAATGCAAAGTGACCTGAATATTGTCCGGAACTCGTGTCAGAGTAAGTTCTTCGATCCAATTAAATCCTACTGATCGTTCTAATCACAAAGCAAAGATCAACTAACAACCCTATCTTCTCGTAAGGTACAATGGTTGAATTCTCAAATGGCATTAGTTTTGAAAGAAAACTTATTTGGAATTTGAAAAAGGATCCCTTAAATTGTAAATGGATGAAAAAGAAAGAAAGAGGCGCATGCGCTATAACGCTAGAACTATTAACTTGTTAGGACACGAGGTCGTCATTTGCTAGCACAGGCGGTGTGGGTGAAATTATCCAAAAAGATATTAGTGGAATCAAAACATGCGTAATAACGGATAGTCAGGTGCCACTAAAAAAAACTCATAAGCTGTTATAGGCCTGTCCCACTGCCTTGGAATTAAATAGGTGAAACTACCAAGGGTAATTGGATTTGGGTGCCTGGAAATGAAGGCGTTAAAAGCAATGATATTTTTGATTGTTTTGCAAATGATGAAGCCAAATTTAAATCAGTTTGCAGTCATAAATGTCACCTTTTTGCAAAATTTAGCCTTTGGGAGTTCAGAACAAATTCGTCATACTAATTAAACATTCCAGGGCTAAGACAGGCGCAGAGATTTAATCAAGTACTCGTTAAAGAGACTAAAACACTACTACTACTAAAAAGCTCAGAACCAGAGTTAATCGCTAAAACATATAATAAATATGGCCCTAGCAGGATTATTAGCTTAGTTGGTCTATTGCCAACATTCTTACGACGAATACAGCATTGCCGCTATATAGTTATCGAATTCAAAGACAAGTTAAGTATTTTTAAGAAAAGGACAATGCAGAAGTAGACCCGATTTCTTTTTGAAAGTGGTAGAAATAAGAATTGCACTTGCAACGATGTAGTCATTTTTATCCAATACTGCTAGACTTTTTAGACCTCATCAGCAAAAGATTAGATACCATAAATGTTATCGGGGATTAATTAATATTAATGGTAGAGAAAATGTTAATTTTGATTTGGGGACATATTCGTCAATTTAAACTCGAATAATGTAATAATAATAATCAACTGCTCCACAAGATTATTACACTGCACTCACCAGAATCATCAGAGCCAAGGCTTGTCAAATCTTCTCGTTTTTTATTATCAGATGTTTTGGCAACGGATGTTGAATTTTCTGTATTTGAACCACCTGATTTTGGTCTTGTGCAGGAATCTAAATAAACAATCAAATTATTTATTATAGTTTTATACTCAAAATGAATATCAATTTGTAACATTATCATTTTACCAATTATATTTGGGCTTGTGTTTGACGTTTTTGAAGTATTTTGAGTATTCGTCGTAGACGATGAGACAATTTTAGAGCACATGGTAGAGCCAAGAATTGAATTTGTGCAAAATGTGTTTTCTGTTTCAGCATTCGGTGATGAAACTTCTACCTGGAAAATTGAAAAATTATTAATTTGTGAAGGAAATTTTCGAGAAAAAAATAAAATAAAACAAAAATTCAACTTACCTCCGGAATACGTTGAAGTGCACTATCAAGACTACGATTCCTGTGATGCTGTGTTAAATTTATTCGTGTATTGGTTACTTGAGAAACGGGAGGTAACAGTATTCCCATCGATCTGAAAATGTAAACAAAACAAATAAATAAGTTTTGCAAGCTTGTTTCTATATAAATTTTTATGACAAGAGATTTGACATGAGAATTTGTATAAAAAATTTTTTTTTTTCTTCAGTCATTGTCGAATGAAGCATTTTTCATGTGCACTACGAAGTTTCACGTAAATTAAGTGGCTGAGTGAGTTTTTTTTTAGATAGAAATTTAACTTACTTATTTATGGGGCAACATAATCAACAACGATCATCACTTATTATTAAATTTAACCTCCATATATGACCTAAACTCTTTAAAAATGTATTTGAAGACGGAAAAAATAAAACTAAATCGTGCAATTGGAACACAATGCCTTAAAAGTATCTCTCTCTCTTGTCGTGTATGTAAGCTAACTAGATATTATTATCTTATCTAAAGAGAGGTGCAATGATTTCTCCATTCATATCAATGTTTTTATTTAGTTTTCTTAAAAATATTCCATGACAAATAAATTTTAGTTCGCTTTAATGAATCAAAATGGTCTCTGGGAATGAATAGAATGAAAAGTATAAGTCATAGCAGAAGCAGACTTATTATGACATTTCTGGAAATTTCTTTTAAGATAATTGTAGGTTCAAAATTCAGATGGTTCTCTTAATCTGTTCAAACAGTGGCGGTTCACACACAATAAAAGTTTACAGGTCCGCAGTTATAACAGGTTAAAAGATATCAAAGCTATTGGGTAATTGGTGATTGTTTGGCTCTATCTTGGAGGGGGTATACTTCTTGATATTAATCTACAAGTCGCCATATTATTTGATAACCTTGAGTAAGTTCGCAGTTTCGTCACATTAAAGATTCGTAATGACGACCGCGTATGTATATCGAGCACAAAATTTTGTGATCACAGTGTCGGCTCTAAGAACTGCAACTTAAAAGGTTTTGTGCTGTACACTTACCTCGTTAGGTCTAGTTTTTACCACTTTTGGTTCGTATTTTTTGAATACCTGATAGGGCTATGATTGCCCTGAATCCCAGACATTGTAGTCTTTGACATGCAAGTCTTGGGCATTTCCGATAACATGCTCGATAGATTCTTTTCTAGTCGGTACATAGTTTCCCATTATTATAAACAGACGCAACTAAATTTTTTTTTCTATGGCTGCGTGGGTCGATTATTAAGATACTCAAACTACCTAACGTAGCCTGATTATTTGTGTAATATTTTGATCCGGAACTTCTTAGTCATCCGCGAGTTATTCCCAACTATCCTCTATTTTTGGAGGGTAGGCTAAAATACCCAACTACGAGTTCCCAGTCAATTTATCTCCAGTAAATAAGAGTTTCGGGAAAATTTTCTTTGTTTTGTTCTTGTTCGTCAGCTGAAAAAATTCTTCTCAATTGTACGGTGAAACGTTTTCTCTTCAGAGTACGAATTTCGCTTTGTGAGTATGTGTTTGAAGTATGTCCCACAAAAGTAGGTAAGATATTCTGATAAGACACTTTTCGCTTCTTAATGTATAGGTAGTGTGCAAAGTTAGGTAAAGTTAGTTAGTTAAAATTAGGTTTACAGTTGAAAAAATAATAATTTTCAGTCAATAATTTTTCGCGGTTTTGTGAAATGTTAGGAGGCTCGGAACTAGATTGAAAAACGGGGAAATTCTAGTTCCGAGCCGAAGAGGCTAGCAATTGGAACTTTGAAAAAAATTGTTGAGCCCTCAGTTAATTTTTTTCATGTTTGCTAAAGTAAGGCTTAAAAATTTCGAGTATATTCTAACTATGTATATTACTACTATGAAATCGTGTGGACTCTGGCTAAATTTGACTACAATATTTTTTGAATCGATGTAGATCGAATTCACCTATCATCTAGTCACTGTGACCAGGCGCTCATTTAAACTTGAGATCTTTGATAAACTATAGTGCTCTTCGGGGGCGATCTTTATTATATCTCTGCCCTGAAATGTTTCCATAGTTTTTTAACAATTTACTTCAGTCCTCCTAATGTCTGACTTGTGCCGAATAATGGTTTCTTGGATGATCTCATAAAGCCTCAGGTACTATCATAGGCTGGTGTCCATTTAGCACGCGGACATTTCTTCTAGATCCTTATAAAAGGGGTCTTTACAGTTACCTATCTGCCCTTCGTTGGGAGTGTACGTGTTAATAAAGGTGTTATTACTATTCTTCATATGCAATATGTACATCCACTCGTTAAAAGCAGAAAAGCTCAATGTAGAGGTTCTAAAGACACTGTTGCAGAATAGATTTCATATAAAGTAGTCAAGATTTTCAAGTTTATATTAGGGAGGAACCGAACATCTCGCATGGGTCCCTGCTATAGTCGATGCAATTTTATCAGATTGTAAATTAATATCAATCGATGGTACTCAGACTCATATTTGTTTAAATGTGCGATCACTCTTGATCGCTTTCGTTGTATGCCTAGGTGTATACCTACTATGTAAATGCTCTCTATTGCTTTCAATAGTGTATAGGTAATATTGTTGTGAAAGAACGAATCGTCCGATTCTTGTCAGCCGATCTACTATAGTTATTGAGAGCTGAGATTTTGTCTCTTTATGTGTGTGTCTTAGCTGATAACGATCGATCGATTCTGTCCTCAGTGCTAACGAATGACCTTTTGTTAATTTTTTTCTAAATAAAGTGTTATTAAAGATCGTACGTGATTTTGTAATTTAATAGTAAATTCCTACACTGCTAAGCCAGAAAAATGGTTTAATGGCTTCCTCTTTCATCATGACAACGCCGCAGCGTGCCACATCTGGCTTTTGATACGCGAGTTTTTTGGTGAAGAAAATACTCCTGTCTGTCCATAACCACCGTACTCTCCGGATTTGGCAACGACTTCTGGTTTTTCTCAAAAATTTTCCAACAGACAGAGCAGCTGAAGGTCCTTTAAAAAAATAGCCTTCCAGAAATGCTTCCAATCACGGAATCAATGTTAGAATAAATGCATCGCTAGCTAAGGAAAGTATACTGAAAGAGATTAATTCAAATTTGATCTAAACTTATAACTTTGTTCATAATAAAACCATTCACTCCTCGTACATATAGAGTTAGCTTCCAAGCTCGCAAATAAAAATGAAGAAGTTTACGTTGCTTTGATTGGTTGATTTGCCGTTGAATTTGTATTTCTGCAGAAGGCTGTGCAGTAGAGGTTTTGCCAGAATAATTATTAGAATTCAGAAATAAATGATTGTCAACTATCGTTTGATCTTACACACTTGGATGAAATCGATGCTACTACTTTCGGGGATGACGCAAATCATTTATTTCCTGAACAAGATTATAAGTCTAAGCCCCATTTTAGTTTATTTTTTTTTCCTATCTGCGTTTTCCTTCTCTTAGAAGTAGATTCTTTGAGAGATTGTGGGTGTTTCTGTTGGTCATCTTATTAGGCTCTCATCCTTTCTTCAGTCGTTTTTGTAGAATAAAATCACGTAGGCCTATTTACGATCGTTCTCCGAATATATCAGGTATACCTTCTATGACAATAACGGCATAAAATGGCCGTATTCTTCTTGTTGTATTAACTTCTTAGGATAAAATAGGAGCGAGGATTTAAACAATTTTCGAATTAATTTTATATTTTGGTCACCCGACAACGAACCTGAAAACATTGGTCATTCTATCAAAATTTATTAAGAAAAGACAAAAATTTGAAAGACTTGTTGACATAACTCCAATCACATAGAGAAAAAAGTTAATTTATAGCACGACAGGAAGCTGTAAAATGTTGCACCAAGAGTAAAAAAGATAAAACCTGACGTTAGCTAATTCCACATCTGCGAAATTATTCGGACACATTTTCGAATCGCAGATAGTTAGGTAGGTACATCTGTCCTCAAATGAATTGAGCTTTTTTGTTATATCATCATTATTGTTTCCAGTGATGAAGCTCGATTCAAGTTCATAAAGAACGTGGGAGCAGTCGGCCGAGCGCGCATTTATATGTTGCTGATCTTACATCAGCACTTTCTGTAGTTATCTAAAGCTTTGTGTTTTTTTTTCACTATAAATTAAATTTATTTATTATGGCGGGTTTATATTCTTTGGCACAAAAAACGTTTAAAAAATGACTTGACTGGCACACAAACCAACACTTCTTAGAAAAATTTTAATGAATATTGCCAATGGATGTTAGAATGCAACATAAAAACAAAAACAACAAAAACTAGTTGGAGCCGTTTAATCTGTTGAGTGTGGTACAGACGAAAAAAAAAACGAGAAGAAAAACGACACTTGTTAAATGGTGGGCGCGTTGGATAAGCCCGAAAACGAGACACTTATCAGAGAACTTTGGATTGGGCATTAAGCCAAAATGTATGTATTAAAACGAAATGATTCAAATATGCATGAAAACTATTGTATACGAACAGAACTCACTATATATAATCCATATTGGCGCCGTTTGTAGACACTAGATCATGATATAGGTCCAAAGTGTTATGGGAGAAAGGTGTCTGGCTTTAATTAGACAGACTTTAACAAGACACACGTAAAAACAAGGTTTATTCTTTATTCATACACCACTCCGTTATAACACTGCTTGTTGAGTGAGAGCTTTATGAACGTAATCACTCTTCTTACTGGTTGGTGGTGGGTGTGAAATATTTGATTTCATGCTGTTTCAATGGAATCAATTATTACTTTTGTTGGGATTTCATATCACGTTTTCGCATGCATGCCTCAGACGAAATTGGTTTAGGGCTGCGCAATTATAATCTCTTTTTTGTTTTATATATATATATATATATTTAATTGAAGCTTTTAGAAACAGAATGGAAATGAATGAAGTTGAAATTGAGAGTTTTGTGTGACACAACAAAGGACATATAAAAAAGTCTTAGACCAGATTTTATTGAATATTTTAAAGAAGAGTAAATATCGCTTGTCGAAACAAGTTGACGACGATATGATTTCAGCTGATTTCTATATATTTTTTTAAATTGATACGAATGTGACTTTAAAAATTGTCAGAATAGGTAATAAAACATATCAAATTGTGGGATTCTTTTTATCAAAACACCGTTGAAACCAGTCCTGGAAGTTTTGACCTCACTGGTCTGAAGGCACCACATGTGTGCATATAAACTGTAACCACCGCATATGGTGCAAAATCTGGGTTTTACGACGGATGAAACATTAATTCTACATTTGAACCAGCTAAAAACTCATCATATGTAGTATGAGAAATGTACCGTATACATAGTGCAGAATGATCCATTACCGAGGTCGTGTTTTTCCAAATTTTTTCCCAACACAGTTGGCAAACAAATTAGTTTACTTTGTCAAACAGAAGTGATCGTATGACGATCTTCAAACATGGAGCGGTGCTTATGTAAGCAAATCAACGAAAAAAAAAAAAAACAAAAGGAACAATAATTTTCTTATCAACGCACTGTGGTTGTCATACTTTAGTTGGTTTTGCTTCCATTGAGACTTTTTTCTGTTAAACTACCAAATTTGATCGACTTCGCTTGAATTTTTTGAGTATTTAATTTTCTATTTATATTTTCCAATCCACACGAGCTTGAGCCTGTTTTTTTTTGTGCTGCTGTCAAATTGTCCAGCAACCATTGACAGCATCAAAACCTTTTCACACCGAAGAGATCATGTAAAATAGTTTTTACTTGACTAAACGCTATGCCCAAAGATTCCATAATATCATGATGAATTACGCGATTGCCCTTCGTTATTAGATTACGTACAATATCGATGTTTTCAGCAACGATGGTTGCGGAAGGGCATTCTTAATGAAATTCGTCACTGAGATAACCTACCTGTAAGAAGAAATTCTATAAATCAGCTATAAAAAGTGCGCCTCTTGTGCTGACCGTGATAATTTGAAAAAAGAAAAATATATTTCTCAATGGCTCTTTTTTCCACTGAAATCAATTTGCATAAATCGAAATTTGTACCAAAACTAAACAACAAATTATTTCTCCAATTTGTCAACATCATTTATCAACATTTATCTCGTAAGAGATGATATTCTACGAATATAATGAAGTTAGATTAATTTGACTAAAAACGTGCTTTGCATTCGCAAAAAATATTAAGAGTAATCTACACCAAACAAAACCTTGCCTTTTGTAGTTTTTAAAAGATGTTCATTTATTGACAAAAAATTAGTACCTATATTCTCAAATTTTTTTGAAATTTTTCCACGAAGGGGCTCTTGATTTTTGTTTATTTTTATTTAATTTTAATATTAGCTCAATATTTTTCAATTGGCTTTAGTTCCGGACAATTTGGAGGATTTGCTTCCTTGGGTACTACCGGCATGCATTGGACATCGTAGAAATCTCTTGTTTTTTCTCATTTTTCTGCAGTAGTTGCAAGTTGCTATATCCGGCCAAAAGAAATTTGATGCATCATGCTTTCTAAACTTTCTAAAGAATGGAAGAAGGTGCTTCTGTAAACATTCCTTAACATACACATGTCCTTCGATGCAATTAAATCAGCTGCCGAGGATAAAGGCTTTGAGCCCTCCACGGTAAACTGTATATAGACTCCATGCTTAGAAGCAGGAGGATAACCACATCTCTAGGGAACTGCTCAGTCACGATCACCGCAGCAAAAGGCTGCCCACAAGGAGGAGTTCTATCTCCACTCTTATGGTCGATCGTGATTGATGATCTGCTAGAGAAGTTGACCAGTTCGGGTTTTAATGTTCAAGGCTACGCGGATGACCTAGTGGTTACAATACGGGGCAAGCATGATCAAGTCATATCCGACCTCATGCAAATAGCCCTCTCCAAAGTCCGCACGTGGTGTTTAAACAAAGGCCTTAGCATAAGCCCCAACAAAACGGTAATCGTTCCGTTCACAAGAAGATCGAAGCTTTCACTAACGGCTCCTCTTCTTGATAATACGGAATTGATATTTTCAGACGAAGTCAAATATCTGGGGATAACGCTAGATAAGAAACTTACCTGGAATTCGCATCTGTCCAGAGTGACGGATAGAGCGATGCGATCTGTCGACACGTGTCGTCGCTTCATTGGCAGAACGTGGGGTCTGAAGCCAAAAATGATGTACTGGACGTACACCACGGTTGTTAGACCCATGGTCACCTATGCGGCCCTCGCATGGTGGCCAAAAACTAATCAAAAGACGGCTGAGGCTCTGCTTAAAAAAACCCAGCGGCTTGCCTGTCTAGGAATAACTGGTGCTATGAGAACCTGTCCTACAGCAGCCATGGAAGCCTTATTAAACCTTGCACCCCTGCATTTGCAGGTGTAAAAGGAAGCGTTCTCCAGTGCTATAAGAGTACAAACGGAGAAACAGTTAAAGCCAGGCGATCTGGTTGGTAATTTAAGTATCTTAAAACAGATATGCTTCGAGCAAGTGACGACAATATCTGATATATTCAAACCCAGAGTGGATTTTGTAAGACCGACAACAATGGCGCTCCACTAAACCGTCCTTCCAACAAGGATCGATGGTGTGGTATACAGACGGCTCAAAAACTAACAGTGGGGTCGGATTGGGTGTATACGGCCCCAGATGCCATATATCAAAGGCTCTAGGCTCTACCCCTACCGTATTCCAAGCCGAGGTATTGGCCATAGAAGAATGCGCCAATACCTGCATTAAAAGAGCCATAAATGGCTCAACCATTAATATCCTCTCGGACAGTCAAGCTGCCCTCAAGACCTTGAAGTCCTACACTGTCAAGTCAGGGATAGTCTGGGAATGTCTACAAACCCTCAAAAATCTATCAAGGAGAAACAAAGTTATCCTCATTTGGGTACCTGGACATGAGGGCCACAAAGGCAATGAATTTGCGGATGGCCTAGCCAAAAGAGGAGCGGAAACTAAGTTTGTCGGACCAGAGCCATTTTGTGGCACTTCAAAGTGTTACCTCAAAGCTACCCTAAATAACTGGGAGAATAAACAACAAATCCCTGTATTGGGAAACGCTACAAGGACTTCGTCAGGCAAAAAAGTTTATCGACACCTCTGGCGGAAAAACTAAAATTCCTACTCCTTAGAAGAACAGAGCTCAAAATGATCACTGAGCTCTTCTCAGGCCATTTCCCCTTGAGGTATCACCTAAACAAGCTGGGTTTGGCTGAGACATCATCCTGCCGCTTCTGTCAGGATGCTCACGAAACCTCGGAGCACTTGCTGTGCAATTGCGAAGCATTGGCCAGGCGGAGATTACTCCACCTTGAACATGCTTTTCCTCCACCAAGTTACGTATGGAACCTCAAGCCCAGAATGGTTCTAGACTTTATTAACAGTCTAAACCTATAGATGGAGCAAATTCAACGGGGACTCACAATAGATCTTTCAGGTCGCAGTGATTGCGAGGCTAACGCCTATACACCCCTTCACAAATCTAATCTAATCTACACATCTCCGTGTTGATTCTGACTGTTGTCACGAAAAGTAATGATTTTTGGCCATACGTACTTATTGCTTGTCAAATTAAGCATTTACCGGGAAATTTGGTGCACCGACAATTCTTAAGCCTGGGATCTGCATCATTGTTCTTTTTTGCCACAAAAAATGCCTGACTTGGAAGAAGTTCAACTAGTTTCCGCTTTCACCCAAGTTTCATCATCCGTAATGCAAGAATTTTGTTAGGAAATTTTCATAGATAATCCGGCTCCGGTAATTTTGTTCTTGTCTGGTGTTCTGTTCGATATTTTCTGAACAAGGAAACTTCGAAGATTTTCTCTTCTTTTAATTCGATGGGCCGAAAGACAAATGACGTTCCAGCCTTATCAGCCATATCCCCCAACGCATGTTGTGATTTCGATTAAAGTTGTCTACCACTTCTTTGGCCAATTTTGGGTCTATCGAACCTGATCATATCCTTTTTGACACGGAATTTCTCTGGATATTACAATATTCCCGAAATTTACTGAGAACATTTTGGATGGTCGTCCTCGGGATTTTCATCTTTTTAGTTAAGCTAAGCCTTTTGAGATATATTCGAATTTTACATATGTGTGGAAAGAATTAATTTGCGACGTTCTTCTTGGCTAACTTCCATTTTCACTGCATAAGAATTTTGCATTTAATGGCTTGTGTAATTATAAGTGCACACCTTGTCACAGGTGCAATCAACTTTCCCTAATTTTGTTTACCTGGTGATGAGTAATGAGAGATAAATAGGTGGTTGGTTTTTTTGGAAGCTAGTTATAAATTACCACACAGATGTATCTCAGTGCCGTATCTGTTGTTGACTTCTTAAAGAGCTCGATATGCCTCCTGGTAATAAGTTCTTGTGGTTGGGATAAATGTCGAAAGCAGTGGGAGAATTATTTATTCTAGTGTGTACACCATTATTATAAACAACAACGAAGAGCAATTCGGTCGATAGATGGCGCCACCATTATGGGGCGACGAAGCGTGCCCGAACTTTTTAAACTATTTTCTTACCCCATTCACTTTGAATTTGATGAAATTTTCAGGGATTATAACAAGGCTTTCAAAAATATTCGACACATTGTTTGTTTTTTTGTCGCTCGACTATTACCAGCAACATTTTTTGAATTTTGAGTAAGTTTAGTGAGAAATGGCTTTTTTTTTAAATCATATCTGAGGTGTGGGAATGCAGTAATTCTAATAAATTGTGGTGTCATATTAAAGAGAAATTCCTGTAGTAACAATAAAAGGAATTTATACTGTATAGAAAGAGGAAGGAAATTGTCGACTTTTAATATTTAAGTAAAAAACGACCAATGTCATTTATTTTTATATTAATCACTATTTTTCGAGTAGGTCACTAACCGGGTGGGTACTTCTGATGTATATTCACTTAATAGAGCGAGAAAGTTACATACATATTTAGTGTGTCTTGGTGGAAAAATCCATTCGTCATTGTAATCTTGGATCATAAATAAGAAGAAAAATGGAAGGATGAAATACTTCGTTTTAGCTTACAATAATCCAAATTGAGCTATGTATGTAAGTATATAAATGCTTTTTTTCCAAACCAAGCATGCCTGCCTTTAGAAGCTTTGAATAGCCGTATATAGAATTACAGCTACTGATACTCGTACAAAAATCCATTGCTGTTTACTAGTGATGGGGTTAAAAAAGGAAAAAAGTCAACGGACTCCAATCCGAACTTGTTCGCGAAGGTTAAGGGGGGTTACCACCAAAAAAAGCTAACGATTTCTGTTCTCAAAAGCACAGTGAAACATAAACGCATGGAAGTATTCAATTTGAAAATTGTAACAAATCACTATATGTACATGTAAAGCCATATGAAGCTGTAATATTCGTCTGCTTTGTACTCCAAAGCATTTCGGGAATCTGCACAGCAGTAGGATCGCATTAGGCATGGCGAGATTTTAGATTTGTCTGTAGGAGTTTTCATACAATTTTTTTGGAGCTTATAAAATGTTTCTGCGTGAGGAGCAGGCAAATGGCTAACGAAATGTATTCGCTCTGTGCTATTGGCCAGACACTTTCCTTTGTAATAATGTCCGGCAGCATTTATTGCTTGGGCAAATTTTATTTTACTAAATCCGGTCATGAAATAAAACTCTTCCGAGAATTCTAAGTTGTAATGTAACATATAATTTTGGCAATGTTCAGACTTTGTCAGATTTACCAAAGAACTACATTCGAGAGATAGATTTGAATTGACTAACACAGGTTGAGCTATGTCTGGTAGAATTTCCAATTCAATTTTAGTGTATGACGATATGCGATTTTACAAGGAACATAATTCAACAAGATTAGCATAGTCGGAGTTAATGTAATTGGAAAATTCTGAGGGTGACACATTATGTTTGTGTAAGCTTAGCAATAAAGTAATATTCAGTTTTGTCTTCTTTATTCCCTAACATTATTGAACCGAATTTTACTAACACGTACCATGATTAAATAATTGTTACTCACAATTTATAAACAAAATAGAACTGCAAAAAAAAATTCTCGCCTCCCAGGCAAAAATAAGAAATTACCAATGATAAAACTTAAAATATTCCGCGAAATCTACACACATATATACCTAAGGCAGAAAATGGCGGCATACACTTTCCGAGCATGCAGCTACAGTCCACAGAGCTTTCATAACAAATTAATGCTTTCCGACAGCACATCATTCCATCTTACGGTGATGAAATGAATTAAAAACGCCAAATTGTATGCAAAATATATAAAAACAAGAAATTTTTGCCGCTACCATGGTTAACATTATTGACTTAATTTCCTTTATCATTGCACTAAACAATTTGAGTTTTTCAAAATAATCAGAAAAAAGTTCGATATCTGTTACAGATTGAACTTTTTTTGCAATAATATCATAATTTTGATAGTTATTCCTCTCTGAAAATAGCAACATTCAAAGGAAAATATATTAGTAAGTAAAACTGTTTTACTAGTTTTCCCTCCGTCATTTCCTCTTCCACTTCAAGATCTTCTATAATCAAGTACAAATTTATCTACTTGATGTACCATTATTACATTGACTTGTACCAAACTTTGCAAATTTCATGATTTCGAGAGTTTTCTAAAGCTAATTACATACATATAAAATGCCGAAATCTTTATTTTTGACACGTCATTACCTAAGTTTATGCTTTTTCTTAAACTATGTGCAATTTTGATCATGATAATACGCACAAAATTGACGCAAAGTTGTATTAACTTCTCGTGTTTTTGAAGATTTCTATGGTAACGCCCCTTAAGACACAAAATAACGAACTAAAATTAAATCTTACAATCAATATGTGATTTGTGATAAATACTGGTACACATTCTTGTCTGCATATTGGATAATCAATCAACGACAGACGTAGTTTTTGATATTAAATTCTTAACCAAAAACCAAAATTATAAAAAAAAATATATATATATATATATATATGTATACCTCAAAAACTATATACGCGATTTTGTGTACATTGGTAATTCGATAGAGGTTTCTTATGGGCCAAAATTAATATTTTCCAAAAATTACTATGTTCAGAAAAAATTCGTCCCGCTTAGTACCACCACAAACAACATACATCTAGATAAGAGAATCTCCATATAAACCCGGATCACTTGTTCAAAGCTCTTTAACTTTACATTCAACCAAAAAAAGCTATAAGTACCTAATAAATGTTGCAAAGAATTTGTGGGAAAATATAGCAGAGAGAGAGAGAGAGAGAGAAAGAATGTATAGAGCTTTTATTAGGGGGCCATTATCTCATGAGAGAGAGAGAAAGAATGTATAGAGCTTTTATTAGGGGGCCATTATCTCATTTTAAAGCATAGCTTTCGGCCGGCTTCTATTTGAGGTTTTCATATTGTTACAAAACGACTTACTGTTTCGTCGAAATCTTCTCAGTGAAAGTAGTTCCGGTATTGCCTCTTGGCTTCGGAAGGCATAAATAGTTCTTTTGTGAAGTATGGCTCTTGCATTGCGTGTTCAGATGGAATTCGTTTATTTGGATCCATTAAAAGTAGCTTCTGTAATAAATGGAATGCCTTACTGTCTGACTTAATGTTATGCCTTTCCATAGATTCTTTAGCCCAATCTGCATTAAAAAGTCTTGCAAATCCCATATCTGCAATTTTTACACGACCACGTTCGTTACCATCGCCCATTGCAAGAATGTTTGCAGGTTTCAAATCACGATGCAGGACCTAATTTGTGTGCAAATAATGAATTTCATCTAAAATTTGATACAGGAGGCTTTTTATCATTCTTTTTGGTAAAACTGTTTTCTTAGCAGCTTTTGCTGCTCTATGGAATGTGATAATGTGCCACAGATCATGCTCTGCAGTCAAAAGAAAAAGCAATTTTCTATCCGTGTTGGATAAGGAAACTCGAATGAGGTTGATAACATTTGAATGTTTCAGTTCCCGCAGCGATGCTATTTCCCGGCAAGCCGATATCGATAAGCCGGTATCTTCGATTTGGTGGAGAGCAAACTCTTTCCCATCATTTCCTACTTTCCTTCTGGCTTTGTTTTTAAATTGAAACAAATTTAACGTTTTCATAACATGCATATATGACACTACTCAGGCGGTCAGCTGTTCCATATCGGAAAACAGATATCGAGCAATAGTGGAGCCCCTAACCAAAGTAAGGACTCGACCCAACTCCATCGGTACCATCCCGTACAAAATTTTAGCCATCTATCGAGTTGTACAAATAAACCCAATGTATATGGGATGCAAGATATTCCCATTACGAGCCACACTCCGCCATTAGTGACGACTTGTTGTGAAATGTATAAGAAAGCACGGTACAGAGAACGTAATACTCTCTCCTCTAACTGTCTTTCCTATAAAAATGTTTATACAGTAGTCACAGAATTACGTCACAGGCTATCATTTGAAATGTGTGAAAATTTTAAAGGGAATGCCAGGGGGGTGATTCAGATCTCTTTGTCGTAGCTTGGGCGTATATTTTAGTCACAAATTTTGACATTTCACCTCAAATTTGTCGTACTTTTATATTCACCATATTCATTTTAATTTATCCTTTTCATCAACCACAAAATAAACTAAAATGAATTTGCAATGAATTAATGTCAGAATACACGCCTAAAAGTACGACAAATTAGTCAACTGCTTCCGAGGTTGTGACAACAATTTTATATTGTGGTAAATTTATATTCTACATCTAATTAGAGCAATACATGTGCTTAAATCCGAAATAATATTTTGAATTTGTAATGCGAAGCGTCATTTTCAGTTCATTCTATGTAATGCAAGGCTTACTGAACTGAATAAAAACACGAAAAAATCAGTAGAAAGGTACATTTCATTTAGGCGTATATTTTGACATTAAAGTACGACAAAAGATCAGAATCACCCTTCAGGTCTCCTATAAACCTTGAAGAAATCAATCTGCCAAATGTAGGAAAGTGAAAACGTAGCGAAATAATTTGACAAATATGAAATCGGCATTAAACAGAACGGTTGACAGACATAGGAAATTAAAAGTAAAACGAAGTTTCTTTTACAGCGTGTAACGTAGAATAAAATAAGAACCCGGACAAAAATCAAGGAATGACTAAATTGAAGTTTCAACACCACTTAAAGTGAAACTATATAAAAATCCTGTACAGAGCTTATTAAATCACTACGATAAATTTTGGCAAATGTAAAAATCTAGAGGAGGAGGTATTAGAATAAAGAGCATTATAATAGTAGCGACAGATAGGAAAAATTAGAAATGTCACCAAGAAATAAGTGCAACATGTAGCAGAAATGAATTTGTAAAAAATTAAAAGAAGAATTTTGAAATTTTGAGATTTGAGTAAAGTAAGAGAAAGTAAACAATTTTGACCTGAGAAATGTTAAAGAATGTTAACCTGTAGTTAGAATAAGCAAAATTGAAATATTAAATCAAGCAAACGAAACGACTCATAAACTAACTATAGCCTCACCAATAGAGGTCGCTAAGTAAGTTTAGTTAGATTTAGTACAATTAAGAAGAAATTTTTTTTTTAAAAAGTAGTAAGAAAAAGCAGATATAATTAGTTTGGAGTTTGGTTAAGAAGGAACGTAGTTTGTCAAAAATAAAAAAAGTCTGTTTTGTAAAAGCCTGGAAAAAAATAAAGAAAAATCAATAGAAAGCCTAGTCATCGGCAGTTTTTTTTACCAACCCGATCACAAAAATTAAAGAAAAGGAATTAAATAGTGTCCAAACGTAACCCTTGGATGATTTGGAGCTCCCCAAATAAGAATTCCAAAAGGAACCATAGCCCGCTGTATCAGGCCCCACTTCAGAGGCCCTTAGTTGGCAGAGCCGTACGCGTTCGCATCAGTTTTGGTATCCGGACAAGGCAGTATTTTCTCACGCCATACTGGAGAACACAAGAGAATCAAGATACAATTCTGGAGTATTCAGCGTTCGCTCGCACACTCCACGCCAACGCTCGGACTTAGGCCAACTACATTGGCAACCGCTCGGCCAGGTAATCAAAAAAAAAAATTAATAACATAATAAAGCATAAAGTTGCAACATACACGCAACGCAAAATTGCAACAATATCTAGACGTAAGTTGTCTCAGGTATCACATTAATTCTTTTTATTCATATTCTACAGAGAGTTCCCATTTAATATGATTGTCAATTATATGAATTATATGAATTGGTGCAGCTACTCCTCAGATATAATGTTATTTTGAAAATTCGCTTTCTCACCATATTTACCCAAAATTCGAAAAATATTGCTGCTCCTAAAATAGGGGGGGGGGGTGTAAATAGTCGAGCGGCAAAACATCTTTGAATCTGCCGTTAACTTAATAACACACACAAAATGGTTTGAAAATATGTCAGAAAAATGTCACTAAGTATTAATAAACAAATAAAAAATAAATAAATATGTTTAATGATTCCAAAACGGAAGGTTGTCTGTTATAACTCAAACGTACCCCAACACCCGCTTAATCCATTTCCGTCGATGGAGAAGATATCTCGAACTTGCAATCTCTTAATATTGTTGTGAGCGTATTTAATATACAAGCTCTTTATTTCACTCTAATCATACAAAATTCATAAACCTTTAATTAATCAACTCAACTTTAATTATCGCTAATACTGTACTAACTCTCCAGATTACTCTGGAGTGTTCTATTCCAGAAGCTTCTTGACTATTCTATTTATTCTATTCCTGAACCTTTCCGATTCTCCGAACCTGAAGTTGCCAGTAGATGTCACCAGTTGTTTCTTTTTATTGCACGTAACAATATCTTACGACATTGAAATATCCAACAATTTTCTTGGAAAGATGCAAAAAATATTTTACTCTATCAGACTTAGTGCAAATCTACAATTTGAAATGCCTGGAGGGTGATTCTGATCTCTTTGTTGAATTTTGACATATTTTGTCGATTTTTTTCTTTTAACACAGTTCATTTTGTGTCTTCACTATTATATACCACAAATGAACTATAATGAATTTTCGATGAACAAACGTCAAAAAACACGACTAAATAATCGACAAATTAGTCAACTGCTCCCAGAGGTTGTGACAAAAATTTTACACTGGTAAATGGATATCCTACACCTAATTAGAGCAATTCAAGTGCTTAAATTCGAAATAATATTTTGAATTTGTAATGTGAAGTGTCATTTTCTGTTCATTCTACGTCATGCAAAGCTTGCTGAGCTAAATAAAAACACGAAAAAATCAGTAGAAATGTTCATTTCATTTAGTCGATTATTTTGACATTCAAGATCGACAAAACACACAGAATCACCCTATTGGGCTTCTTGCAAAGATGCAAGAAATATTTTACTCTATCAGACTTGGTGTAAATCTAAAAGTCCCATATCAGGCCTAGATTAGAATATAATTTCCATATTTGGGCAGGGCCTAAACGTACTGCATTGTCCGCGTTAGAAAAAAGAAGGTCTTCCGGCTTATTAGCGATAACATATCAATAGAAAAGATTAATTCTCGAGAGCACCGGCGTAATCTCACACCCTTGAAGTCAGATTTGGCCGCACCTTGAAATTCCGCGAATCTTTCATAAGCAGAACAGTACGAATGTGGAACAGTTTACCATCGTCTGGTTTCTCCCTCAGCCGCAAACATTCTAGCGTAATGCACACAAGCACTTCCATGGCTCAACCCAATAATCCTCAATTCTCTAGCCCTTCTACCATTCCTGCCAAAGCTGTACGACGGCATCATAGGGTATCCCGAGCTTTGGCGGAATCATAAAAAAAAAGAACAAGATTTTGTTTTAACACAATATTTTATCTTGACATAGCAAATTTACCGAAAATTTAAAATTTTTATTAATTTGATCACATTTGTAATGCATGCAAGATGTATTTATGTACATACGTACATAGGTATAGGTACTTAAATTTAGCGTGAATTTGTATAAATTGTGTTCCTCAGTTTTACTCAAATATTTCAGTATGTGCCAATTCTATAGTTACCTTCGTTTCGTCGTCGTCGTCGTCGTCGTCATGACATACTCTCAATAGTTGAACTAAATTAACCAATTAACGCACCCAAGCGATTTTTTTTTCTTGTTCGCAAATTGCTGTACAAAAATTAAATGATATCACTTCTCATCATTTTCAAAGTAAATATATGAACAGAATTGCTGTCAGGTTTTACTAATAGCGCTTATCGCAAATTCACAAATATAAGAAGAAAAAAAATTACTTTACTTCTCCATAAATGCGCTGTAATTATCTCATTACAAGATACAATATAGAAAAATTAAGTTGAATGGAGGGAGGCCTGTTGTTTAACAATTCAAGAGGAATCAACTCAGGAGTTTATCGCTAGCTAACTAGCTAGCTAGTATTTAATCTGGGTTAATACTACCAACCAATCGACGACCCAGCACCTATACCTAATAGAACTGAAATGATTTTTTCTAGCCTATGTAGCTGGCTACTACTAGTGCTACTGTAATGCCTCAGATTGCACTTTTTTTTCCGCCTCTCTTTCACAGCCTTGGTGTTTTTTTATAGCTTGCTTGTATTGACATATGTACATACATATATATAATGTATGTAAAGTGTATACGTGTGAAGCATTTATCTTGGGGAGCTGTGGTATTTTTCACTTTCAAAAGTGGAGCAAAGTTAATTTATGCATTTGGTTGGACGAACTTTTCTTGTTTTTCTTTTCAATAATAATTAAGTAATCTCGGCTAGATTGGCTGAGCACACTACACACTATACTGTGTGGTGTATACAATATATGTATTATTAAGTGTTTGTCTACGCTCTAGTAATTATACAAAATCGATTTCAATTAATTCATTTTCTTCTTCTTCTTCTTCTTTTTCAACATGCATAAAATGACGAGTACAGTTTATAGAATTTCAATGGAATTGTATTGATTCGTAATGGATGTATTTAAATGGATTGGCAAACAACTCAATCTCTAAGATTAAGAGGAAAAAAAAATTATCAAAAAAAGGAGAAGAGTTATTGGTGTGCATTTTTTTTTTTTTTATGATGCATGTATGCACCTGTCTGTATAAAGTCATCAAAACATCAGGAAATAACCTTTGACGGATGGCTTTGACAGGAAATTGAGGAGAAAGTATATATTCAGAGCTTGTGAAAGTCAGGGTCGGTTAGTTTTATATCAGAAACAGATGAACAATCAAGGTTACACGGCTAGACATATTATGAATAGTAGCAATAGTTTGTTTTTTTTAAGTGAGAAAATAAGTATAGTGAATTAAATAGACTAACATATACAGGGTGTTCCGTGAATAGTGAATCATACTTA
The DNA here is from genome assembly GCA_963930735.1 of Dioctria linearis. Lineage (NCBI taxonomy): Eukaryota > Metazoa > Arthropoda > Insecta > Diptera > Asilidae > Dioctria > Dioctria linearis. Next base: position 191,408,885 of record OZ005743.1, on the reverse strand, counting down.
AGGCAATGATAATAACTTGGTCATGATATACCAGAATATCAAGACTTGACCTTATTTTAAAACATATCTCACTGTTTTTGAATTATTTGGAGTTTTTTGAAATTTTTAAAAAAAATCCTTACCTTGTGATAATTTTTTTTTTGCTGCCGTTTATACAAATTATTTTTGTTTGTTTTTTTTTTTAAATACTCTTGAATAATTGGCTCATCCAAAACAAACAACACTTTTTCAAAAATGAATATGAGGGTGGTTCCAGACTGCTGACACTACTGAAATTGCCTATATTATTTGACATTATTATGGGATCACTTTTCTATAGTTCTTTTTGGTTTAACTACTTTAGTCCAGTTTTCCAAAAATAGACAACAATACAATATTTGTAATAATTACCATAATTACTTTTAGGGACAAGCAGACAAAAATTGCGTAATTTTATTTCCTTAAAAATCGAGTTTAAAAAATATTTTATGTTGTAGGAGGTAAGCTTCCAAGAATAGAAATAGTTTCGAATGCATATCTGTAATTTGTTGAACTTTTTATATGAATATTAAAGCGAAAGTAAAACTTGAAATTAAGATAATTAATCGCCAATAAAATTTGACTAATATGAAATAGAAAATCAGACCGTCCATGTTATAAATGTCAGCGGTGGTGAGTGAAAAAAAATGTTGCTGGGCAGCATTGGCACACTATTTATAAAAATTAATTAATGGATATTTTAGAATGGTGCAACACGAGATACTTGATTTTGGATATTATTTTCTGATTATTTGACGTTTAAGCCTAGTAATGAGTTCGGGTATTGGTAAAATTTGACGTGGTCTCCAAAAAAATAGTATTTTAACGCTGGTAAAAAGTTGACGTAAGTTATATGTGGAGAAAACGAAGTGACAGTTGTTGAAATCACAATTAATGGGAAATATTTTTAAAAATGTTAAGTGATTATTATTTATAAAGGATATAAATCATCATATCGACGACGAATTTGTTGTTGCGGCAGGTCTAAGTGTCTATCGTCGTCAAACTCGCTTTATGAATAATCGAAGAAATGTCAAAGTTTTACCAGCATTTTAATGCTCCGCACATTAAAATATTCAGTAATATGAGCGGAAACTTACAAAACGCCATCTATCTTGTAATAGAAAAAATTACACTTTTTACTAGTGAACTCCGTATTGCACTAGTAAAGACCGCAGTAAAATTTTTGCTTGGGATTTTACCAGCGGTAAAATTTCGATTTTTATGAACTTTCCACGTTTAAATCACTGACATGTACATATATAAATGGACTGACTGATCTCCTGTTTCATGTGTCACCAATTTTGATTTCAGTGTCAATGCTACCAACTGTCGTAAACTGGCGTTATATTTAAATTATTTGGGAATTTATTTATTTGCGTATCAGTGGAATTTACCGAAATTACCACAAAAGTATTTTGGACTATTTGTATTATTAAATTTTAATTATAAGCCGAAGGAAGTGTTTTTCACGAGGCTGTATTGGTAGGAAAGTTTTGCTTACCAAGTTGCCAGTTCCGGAAATACAGCTGGACTTCAAGCAATTTCTTGTTCCCAATCGTTACAGTTCAGTGGGAAAGTATGGTCTCACAGAAAGAGACAGGAATATGAAAGTGCTACCATTTGCTTTAATGCAAAAGTAAGCGCCCTATTACTGCACATTCGCAAAGGCAGATAGCATCAATTGCAGGTGTTTCGAAGTCGGTGGTTAACTGAATAATGACTTTTCATGATTTTGTTAATATTTCTTAGGTCTGCTTCTCCGATGAGCTAACTTTACAAATCTTGGAAGATAAAAGTTCGTTTTGCGACGACGCGTCAGAGAGAAAGTCCACCCTGAGTGCCTCGTAGAGAAGGTGAAATACGGTAATATTCACGAAGGGTATGGGGCGCCTGTACATCGTGAGGGGGGGGGGGGGATTGTACAGATCAGTGACACACACTCCCCCACGCCCGCACACGTAGCCGCACACACACACACACACACATATCCGGTCGAGAATACACACACACACACATCCGCGCGCGCGTGTGTGTGGGGCTACGTGTGCGGGGGGCGTGTGTCACTGATCTGGGATTTACGGGCTCCTTGCGATATACGGCTACTGCTACTCTTGAGGTCCTACTTAATCTGCCACCCCTGGATCTTGTCATTCAGGCAGATGCCAAAAGGGCTGTGTGCATATTGCGCTCATAGGGATGTTGGGAGGATGGCTGGACTGACTCTTCTCATTGCTCTCTGGCGTATGGGCTAGACATGGAAAACCCTCTGGCCAGTATTCCACGTGACGCGATGGTACCTGAGCTTCGTTTCGGGCGTCGTTTCTCTGTGAGCTTTCCTGTAAGGGAATCGTGGACTGAGGGAAGTGCCTTATCGAGCCTTCCCCGGTCCACTCTAAAAATTTTCACTGACGGCTCTCTCACTAATGAGGTGCTGAGGCGGATGTCTCTTTTCCTGACCCTGATATTGGGATGGGTACACACACACCACTGCCTTCCAGGCTGAAGTCTTCGCCAGCGAAGTTAGCCCTTGATATGCAAATCAAGGGGAAGGACATTGCTATCCTTTCGGATAGTCAGGCAGCCTTGATGGCTCTGAGAGGCCTTCGGATAAATTCTAAGTTATTTTCGGATTGCAGGTCGTCTGCGGATAAGTTGTGTATCCACAACAAGGTCCCTTTTGTGGGTTCCTGGTCACATGGGGATCATGGGGAATGAAAGGGCTGGCTCTGATTCTCCGTTCCTCGGATCGGAACCCGTCGTAGGCGTTGCCACGTCGAATATCGGGTCATTCATCAAAGCGGATGTTCATAGAAAGCATCAGCAGAGATGGGCGAACCTGAGTACTTGCAGATGTACAAAATTCTTTCTTGATGGACCTAATGGGAATATCTCCGATTTACTTATGGGGCTCGAAAGGAAACAATGTAGAACTGTGGTTGGCATCATCACCGGCCACAGCTCACTTCACGCTTTAAAAAGGATGGGAGTTGTTGACAACCCTGAGTGTCCGGCCTTCGCCCGGATCAGGCTGGATTCTATAGGGTCTACCCTTCTATCTGTGGATGAGCTGAAAACCCTGCCTCACCAAGACCTGATGCGCTTTATTAAGAGGACAGGAAGGTTTTGGTGAATGGCCTTCTAGCAGGACAGCACAATGAGCCGCTATGGCCTCCGTGCTTGGGATAGGGTCTCCTGTCCCCCTGCCTTTCGTCACCAATGGCGGAACGTGGTTCTGAATACCTTGGTGACAAACCGTACTTTGATTATTCAATATTGACAGCAAATGTTTGGTTCTTCTTGTATTTTTGCTTAATTTGACACACTCATATTATTACTAATAACTAGATGGCGCTGTGCAACGTAAGATGTGGCGATGATCAGGCTATACCCAATAATTTTTGACGATATTGATATCTAGATATCTAGTCTATTCCCTTTAGTTTTCTGGACAGGTATATTGGGAATATTTGCTGACACAAATGGTGTATAAACGAGGTATTCCGAGTATCTAGATATCGATACCTCATGTTGTCTGTCATAAGCATTACATTTGATGCTTATATCTAGGGTTCAAAACGATACGCAAATATTTCAACTACATACAAGCGAAATTTGGTTGCAAAAAGTACTAAAAACAATATTTATTCATTTACATAAACCGGACAAGGATTGATACGTTACTTTTTAATCTGCCACAAAGTAAGGCCGTAAAATTTCATATTCATCCCATTCCTTCTCTTTCCTTTCACTTATATTCCCCTTATACAAATGAAGTTGTACTAAAATTCCCACAGGGAAATACTTATAAAATGCAAGTAAACACATCAACTCGGATTTAGCATTGGTTTTACATAATCGTGTTTGTTTGAAGGTCATATGTTGCATGAATTGCATACTTTTAACTTGGGGGAAAGAAACGTGAAACCGTATAGACCTATGCTAGTCAACTTTCGAGCAAGCATATACTATTCCTATTCTATTCCCATTACTTTCAAGCCAAATCGAACCATGCTATTCTACAAAAAAAAAAAAAAAAAAAAAAAACCTTCTGAGGTTGATTTAATCGATTTTTTCCTCAACAGGTTTTTCTGGTATACCTTCCTTCGCTAATGTTCTCTTCTGTTCACAAAAGTTGTAGGTGATTGTTCCAGGAACTTGCTCATTCTCGAAAAATGCCAGTTTTAGATTTAGTTTTTGTTTTTATCTTGATTTTATTGTTCTAGAAAACTTTAAAATTACGTAGTCGTTAATAATCTAATCTTATGCCAGTCGTAAGTAGGTGGTATGTATGTATGTAGTTCAGTTTTTGCAAGGTGGCAGGTACCAGACAAGACCAGGTACCTATACCCATAAGAATTGCAGAAATCAATATCTTGACTTGATTCCCTGATTAGATCTGTTATGCAGCAGTGACAAAACGACTTCTTTGGTTCTTCTTGTTTCAGTTTGCAGTAAATCACAAAATTAATACCTGAGCTATGAGTGTTAGGTAATTCGATATTTAGCACCTGTTCAACTATACAGTGTTAGTTGAAATTCTATCGCTTCTATAATAATGTGGAAATCTGCTATCAACTGCTAACATTTTCTTGGATATATCTAAATGGAGCCACCTGCATTGCATTTATAAATAGTCAGAGATTTGCATTTGTAGTTTTTAGTTTTTGATTCGATTTTTTGTTTTTTTTTGCTCAATTCGTTTTTCAGTCATCGTAGAAAAACTTTATTTATGCAAATGTATAATGTCATAGAAAATACTTATTAGGAAACAAACTCAATTCTGTTGTGTTCTTGAATTTTAACACAAATTGAGTTTTGTTGTTGTTGACTTCCTATATGGAAGTCTAAATCTAATGCCTCCCTAAAGATTAATTATAAGAGGAACATTAGAAGCAGTAGAGCTGCCTGCTTATCTTGTGCTTCTCCTGGGTATACAGCCATTTTTTCTCTCTGTTATTTTATATCACAGACTTCAGTTTGGAAAACGAGTACTACCTAAAATGAAAGACAAAAAAAAAACCTGTAACTGCCAGCTTTTGTATGTATATCCATTATGGACCACTCATGATTTCATACCCATAATATGCAACTAAATAATTCTGGTGTTAACTTATACATCGATAATCCATATGCATTCACTTTCTCTCTAAAGATAGACAAAAAAATGTTTACTTTGAAATATATGAGTAAAATATACCCAAAAAATATCAGCCAGGGTTTCGCCTTTTGAGAAAAGCTTGTCTGTTCGTTGTGTTCCCAGTCGTAAATTTGCGCGGCATTAATACACATGCTGGAATTGGTGGAAAACAGATAAACTATATGCTTTACATCAGAATCCCTCATTCTCAGCGCATCAACTAGTGTGGACCACAGTATAGGAGACCGGAAACTAAGGTCATTTATGTCCATCACTCTAACTAATTACTAATTAGCAATCTTATTTGCGCTGACTACCTTTCCAGGGATCGTGTGTTCGAATTCCACCTCTACAAAGTCCTGCATTTTTTCTCTTACTTAGTTTCGCTTCGATTTTATAGTTTCTTATCTTTCATATTACTTACTACCTTACCTATAATCTCTCCCAGCAACCCCACAATACATACTCCATAGGGTGGTGGAGAAATATTTACGGGATTTTTAAAATTTTTTAAGGTCTGTAGAACAGTCCAGTCCTCTGTCTCTGTCGACTTTTTTGGTCTAAAATACAATTCTATGATTATCGCTTGCTTTTTGACTCAAAGCAGTAAATCCAAGTTTCATCACCTATCACAATGTCGATCATTGTTTTTTTCTCAGTAAAAGGCTGAATTTCTTGTGATTTTTTTTTGCTTCGCTCAATTCTCGCACTTTCTTTTAAGATTCAGTTAAATTGTGCATTATCTGACAAGCAGAAATCTTGCAGATGATCAGATGTTCAAGCAAGATTGGCTCGAGATGGCTCGATGCTAGGTGCACCAGTTTTCGCGTGTTGGAAAATTCATTAAACAATTGTTCTACAGTTTTTAGTTTAGTCTTTAATTGTTTTTTATTGCGAACGCAATTTTCGAGTCAATCCATCTTTAAAATTAAAAAAAAAAAAGGTTCGAAAATTTTCAAACGTAAAAACTTATTTTATTTTGACAGCATGGTCAAAAATAATGACAAGCATTTTTTTATCTGTCAAAGCATCAAAAATTATACTTCCAAAAGCGACATCTTGCAGGAAATAGCCTAACCACAAAAGTTAAATATCTGTTTTTGTCAATGTTCACAAATATTATAGTTTCTTAGAAAGCCAATTAAAGTAAGGACTTAAGGAGACTAGAGGAGATCTAGTGGACAGTAATTGGACATTATATCGGAAATATAGTGCAAGAAAGTAACAGATGTTAAAAATCTTATCACTGAAAAACTTCAAATTCTTTATAAAGTTTAGATAAATGTTTTTACAATTTAGAATTAAGGATGGACTTAATTAATCTGAAAATTGTTTAAAGAAATTAAATCCTCCAATAAATAATCTAAAAATTTTCAATTAAAATAAATTCCTTCAATAAATTTAAACAACAATCTGAAAATTATCATAGAAACAGAAAATGTCATAATTTTACCAGCATTTTAATGCTCCGCGCATTAAAATGTTCAGTAAAATAAGTGGAGACATACAATGCGCCATCTATCTTAAAATAGAGAAACATTCACTTTTTACCAGTGAACTCCGTACTGCACTAGTAAAATCATCAGTAAAATTTTTGCTTGCGATTTTACCAGCGCTAAAATTTATATGGAAATGTCACATTTTACTCGAACTCGATACTAGGCTTAAAGCTTTCAACTAAAGATTTATTGAAAACCTTAAATTTCGTATATTTATATTTTTACTCTATATCTGGAGCATCTTAGTTTGACTGAAAAATATTTTGCTCTTCAGAATAGCTTCGCTCCAGAGTTTTACTTTCAACTGGCAGGATTTTTCACTCCAACTGGGGCAAAATATTTCCGCTCCTTTTCGGAGCTCAGCTTAATACATCACTACTTTCGGTGCGATGTTTTCTATGTAGTAAGAGACTATGCTAAACGGCAAGTTCAGAATGGGAATGATACTATCTGTGCTTCAGCCATTGACGTACTCTATTATCTACACAAACGGCTCCAAACTGGAAGAAAACACCGGATTAGATGTTTTCTGCGAGAACCCTCACATAAAATTGGACATACATCTTGAACACAATGTCACGATTTTCCTGGCAGAAATCAAGGCCTCCCTTGAAGCGGGAAGCTATTTCCTCAACTCAGACACTGAGAACAAGGAAATTGCTACCTGCTCGAAAAGCCAATCGGCTGTCAAAACTTTGTGAAGGCCTTTTACAATCTTCAAACTGGTACTGGAGGTACTCGTCGAGAGCTCCTTTCTCCACAATCGGGATGCACCAAAACACTTCCTAATATTTCGGTTTGGGTTAGATGACTGCAAATACAGTCGTAGACAAAAGAAGGGTCAAAAAATAAAAAAACAATAACGGCGCGGACTGCACTAAATAACAAGGCAGCTGGTTAGTTTCAAACTCATTTAATGACTAACTATGATACGGTACAGAATATCATTCGAACAGTGACCAAATTTCGAAGGCATTGGATGTAACCGTTAGATGATAAGCAATGCAGCAAATATGCAAAGAGAAAATCTGTGTACAATCAGATTAAATATCATCGATTTGCTAGCTTTGCGCCTACACAGTCATCTTTGATTAGATGGCATCATGTCGGGGTAATTACAAGGGAACTGTGGGGTAAACCTAAGCTAAATTTAAAGAAAAAGCTATTGGGACTTTACAAGCCAACCCTGAGAGCACATATCTCAGAGGTCATCTACACAGGATGAAGCTTGGTCACAGCTGCGTATATAGAGGATGCGGAGAGGAATCCGAAATGGTGATACACGTTTTTTGGATGGGACTTATTGACAAGCCCGTATGTAGATGATTCGGAGTGGAATCCGAAACGGTGACAGAAACTTTTTCTGTCATTGTCTGGACCTCTCTGGCAGATGTTACAGATTGAGGGTTGAGGCCAATTCTAAATTTAGTGTGAGCATTCAGTTGGGATGCTTCTTTTCAATCCATCCATGTAGTAATGTAGCCAATAACATAGTAGGTATTAATTAGTTACATAAGCACAAGCGTCAGATTTCACCAGATAAAGAGCGCATCTGTAATAAGACATTGGTTAGAGATATGATGTTGCAACCAACAATTTTAGTCAGTAGCATTCGGCTTACCAGCTGAGTTATTATTTAGTGACTTGAATATATTTGTGGCTTTAATTGGTTAATTGCTCGTAATAATGCACATCGGTCTACTATTTTGCGTATGGAATCCATCCATCTCCTTTCATCCTCCAGGTATTCATTACTGTCATGTACGAAAAAAATTCCTCAACTATTTTGTGTATATATTTATTTCAATAAAAACGATAGATATATACACACACACACACACGTTCGTTCATACATATGAACTAGAAGAAGAAGAAGAAAGAAAGAAAAAACGGTAACAAAAACATAATAAATCTTCTGTTAATATGGTTATAATTCACAAAATATATGTCCCAATAAATGTACCTTTCACATCGCACAAACTAAACTACAAAGGAAAGAAAACAAAACGACATTTTTTATCTCTGTCCTCGTCCTATCAAAATAAATCCATTCATTTGTCATGGAAGCAGATTACAAAACGACCAAGGAAAAACAACATTCATTTCATCGTCGTTGTCGTTTTTGAAAGAAATATTCTATGGAGAAATAATGTTTAGAAATATCATGCTAAAATATGTTTTCATTGCAAGACATCTGGAAGATGTATACACTTTTGCCCCATAAGCATCATCATCTTCTGAAGAATAAATCTAATTTCCCACGCATAATGAAAATTTTTACGTAATTAAGTAAGATGCTGCAGGAGAAAACTTTTTACAGAGACATGAGTCAGTTATAAAAAAAAAAACATGTCTGTAAAATGTAGAATTTAATTTTATAACAAAAATAAGAAATTTACGTGAAGGTCATAAATCCAGAATTAAGAATTTTACCAGTCCAAGATAAATATAGTTGAAAACATCTTGTCTATGGAATTTTAAGTATTTTAGAGAAGCTTTTAGGGGAAAACAAAGAAGAACTAAAACTGATTCGAACAGTGCCAACAGAATTAATGAAAGTCACATTAAATTTAATTTTCATGGATTTATGACTTTCAGATGGTATTATGAGATTTTTTAACTAAAATGTTTACAAGCATTTTTTATGGTGTAGAAATTTTAAAAGCATCCAAAATACTAGAGTAGAATTAGAATTTAATATCAACATGCAAATATTTTGTAAGTCCCATATGCTGGGTAGAAGGATACTACTACTACCACTCAACAGATAAAGCATTCTCAGCGGTGCTTTTAATAGTTGCGATAACAGTAGCTACTATCTGCAGGGTGGTCCACAACTGAAAATCCAAACTGAGACCTTGCGTTATGATAAAAATTGTATATTGTGCATTTTGTCGGGAGAATTTGTAAAATTAAAAAAAATTAGGATAAATTAATCAATTTTTTTTTTTACTTTTTCGTCCTGTAACCCCCGACATAATAGCGGTAGAGATCTTTGAGAGGGGGCACTTGCCCCGGGCGCTAGTTTTAAGGAGGCGGCAATACGACGGACTTTTGAACTCATAACTAAATGAGATAAAATCTAATTACAAGAATTGGAAAATTTGAAATTTTTTTCGGAATCCAAAAGCTCCTTTGCTGACATCATATATTAATTGTGCTTATACTCATACAGCCAATCAATTTACTGTCTATTATTGAATTTAAGTCTGTAAGCCTCTGTAAGCTACTTAAACTAAAAATTCCGCTAAATTCTCAAATTGTACCTTTGTATCATATATGAAATAAATTCAAGAATTGTATAAATGTACTAAGGTGGCTGGCAACCCTATGTTTCCCATAATCCACTAAACTCACGGTCAGGGTTGCCAGAAAATATAATTTTAAATCGGCAATTGAGTGTTAAAAACTTCGTTAAATGGAACTAAAAATCGTCATACATATTAAATTAAATGCATCCTTTTTTTATGCACTTTAGTAAGGGAACGAAAAGAATTAAGAATAACAACAAAATATATAATGTAAAACTAAGCATATAATACCAATAGATTTTTTTTTATGAATACATTATAGGGTTAAATTTGTTAAGTAATTCGTTATCTAAATTGCAATAATTACATTTCATATAATCTCGCGTAAATAAAATTCCCCGTAAAGAATCTGCATCAAATCGATTGCTAGTTTTACTTTTATTATTTTATTAATTATTGAAAATATACGGTCATCATTTGCTGACGAGTTTGGAATAGTTAAAAGTGCAGACACAAATTTTTCAAGTTTTGGAAATAATTTACAACCGTCATTCCATTTTAAACTTGAAAATAGATATTCAAAAATGTTCTAATGATATTGTTAAGACTTTCATCATAAGTAAATATGATCTTATAGTCCAGATACCTTCAGCTGTCTGTACTCATTATCTATGTCCTTCATGAAATATAAAATTTGAAAACTCACGAATTAGAATCACAATAAAGAATCTGTTTGTCTATTGATAATTTTTACCGGATCGATTAACGAAATATGTTTAAAGATTGGACTTGTAAAATCAAATCGTTTGCAAATTTGTTAGAATAATTAAATATAAAAAAATACGCAGTTGTTAATAAAATTATTAATGTCTTGCTAACTTATTTCTAACAAAAATGCCTAAATAAACCTCTCCACGATTGCGTAAGTTATGTGGAAATTTGAAAGTTATCAAGCTAATTTTTTTAATTTTTTAGACATTCACGTTTTAAAAAGCAGTCTAAAACTTTAAACTAAATTCTTTCTACTTCAGAATACATATTCTGAATTTGCGGGCTTTCACTTTTTGGAAAATTCTGTTTAATATGTTTATTTCCGGTAGTATACACGTATTTTTTAAAAAAATGTAACTAAAGTTCATAAATATGATTATTTAAATGAGCTAAAATATGTTGTGCACTATCAATATTGTCCACATTAGCTGCGAAGGCAAAGAAAGTTTTTAATGGTTCATATAACTCCATAATTCTATTAATCACTAATTCCAAAGACAACCATCTCGTTTGAGATGGATGTAATAATTTCTTGGAACTGTAATCTAATACTACTACCTTTTGGGGTGTTTGAAACATAATTATAAATATCACGTACCATTGCTTCAACTGCAGAATGCAATTTAAGGCACGCATATGATGAGCACAAAGCTACAGAGTGGCAGATGCATTTTAGTATTAATAAATTCGGACAGTCATTTTTTAATTTCGCAGCAACAGAAATATTTCTGCCTGTCTCATATTTTCTATTAAATTGGTTTTGTAATTTATACCGAATTTAGAAAAATTATCTACGACAGCGCAGTAATGTGAATGAACTTCAATTAGTCCGAAAGAACAATCCCACACATTAAATATTTGCTTTTGCTTATGTGTGAGGACTTATCACTACATAAAGAAAACATATTTTCTTTCATAATTAGACATACATAAGTTTTCAAACTGCTGCTTTTCCTAAGATATTTTTAATAATGGAAGTATTTTTTATTTTTCCTACTTTGGAAAAATTTTAAAAGATGGTCAGCAGTATTTTTGTTAAATCGTTGGTTGAAAACTAATCGCTCGTACTTTCGTTTTGTGCTTCTCAGTATTCTTATGTCCAAACAAGTCAGATTTACTTGATGAAGCCTTCAATTCCACATTAAAAATCCTACAAACAACCAACGGCCATTTCTGATTGTAAGTCTAGCAAAACATTTCGTCGAGTAATATTTATGAACCATCGTTTCAAATCAGGATCATCTTCCCAAAATTGAGAAAAACACCGGCGTTTTCTTGTAGTCTCGATTTATTATGCTTTTGGTGGTATTATAAAAATATTTCACTAAATTATTATTTCAGTATTCTATCTCTAATTTTTTTTAGGCTCCGTCTGATTCTCAGAAGAAATGTCCATATCATTTTCAGAATTCGTCGACGTAATATTCTTATTTTAAAAACATATTTTGAGAATATGAAAAGTTGTAGAAATTAAGAATTTACCTATTATTTTGAAATTTTGTTTTTTTTTTTGTATTCCCTTCGACATGGTGCTGGTATTGATATTTCTCATTAAATGGTAAAGTAAATGGTAATCATAAATGCTATGCAGATGCAGTTACAGTTGGGTCGAAATTTTTTTTATTTCGGAATGTATGTATTTCCAGGTCAAAAATTTTACATTTTGGCATGTACACGTACGGTACCTTCCGGTCAAAAATTTTTTGTTTCGGTATACATACACCTAAAGGTCAAAAATTTGTTCTGTACCAAAATGACCAAAGTTTACAATTGTCATAAAATCGTCATTTTGGGAAACAAAATCCGCATTAAAACTCTCGATGCAAAAATCGTCTAAATGACGATAAAATCGTCAATCTGGCAACACTGCTCACGGTACAGAGATACAAGGTATTCTGATTAGGAATCACGTTCCGCCATTTGTGGCCGAATGTATAGGAAAGTACGGTACAGAGAACACAATATTATCTGTCCTTTCAATAGAAATGTATACTATACAGTTATAGAAAAAAAAATAAATACAGAAAGAAAAATCTTTATATTTTTTGTTGAAATATTATTCTGACTGTAATAACGTCATCTGGTGGCTAGTACCGCCCTTTCATGGTGAACTTGCAGTCATCTTCCATTTTGAAATTAACTGCCAACTGTTCGTAGTATTTTTCTGACGTTTGTAAATTAAACGACATTCACATGGCCAAAAAAATAAATACGCTTGTGGAAGTTGAGAATATTGGCAATCAAGTGATAATTTTCGTAATTTTATATTATTTGAAAGTGAAGTTATGGTGCAAAATGCGCTTAAACCGAAAAAATCAACCGAAAATTGGGAGAGGCCACGAAAAACTACAAAAAATGGATCACAGAATCGTCTTGAAATCTAGGAAGGATCCTTTTGCGTCGTCTTCTAAGATTTTGTGTGAAGTTAAGGCAAATGTGAGCACACGAATAATAAGAAGAAGATTGGTAACAAACAAGCTTCCTTCAAGATCGCTCAGGAAAGTCCCACTTCTTAGTAATAGAAACATCAAGTAAAGAAAAATCTTCGCCATCAAACCCCAAAAATTGGTCCGGCGATGAGAGTATAAAAAAATGGCGAAATATCCTCTGGAGCGACGAGCAAAAATTTAATTTGTTCGGATCGGATGGGTAGCAATATGTAAGACGTCCTCCCAACAAATCATTTGATCCTCGGTATGCGAAAAAACAGTTAAGCATGGCGGAGGCAGCACTATGGTTTGGGCATGTTTCTCTTGGTATGGTGTGGGTCCTATAAACTTAATTGAAGTAATTATGACCAAAGAAACTGACATCAAAATACTTGAAGATGTAATGCTGCCTCATTCTGATGACAATATGTCTTTGCGTTGGACGTTTCAGCAAGACAACGTACCAAAACATACAGCAAAGGTAACAAAGAAATGTTTCGCTGCGAAAAAAATTAAGATTTTGAATTGGTCAGCCCAATCTCCGGATCTAAATCCCATTGAAAATTTGCGGAAAGAAAGAAGTTAAGGGCATTGTTGCTAGCAAATAAAAAAGAATTGTGGCGGTCGTTAAAAGCGGCTCCGTGGGAATCCATACCAGTATCGACATGTCAAAAATTAGTTGGGTCTATGCCGAAAAGGTGTAGTCACATTTAAAAAATTAAAGGCCATGCAACCGAAATATTAAGCTGAGGTAACAAAAAAAGAAATTAATGTATAAGAATTCTATATTTGATTAAATGGTTTTATAATACTCATTTGTGTAATTATTTATTTTTGTCCACATGGAATATGGTGTTTTGATAATTTGTGAAACCAAAATTCCTACATGGAACAGTTCTTTTTAGTGTGGATATTTACACCATTTCCGGAGCAAATAACAGAATCCGTTACAAGAGCTGTCTTGCGAGTACAAAAGTAGTTTTTGAGATATAGATTAATGAGCATATTCAATACAGCTGTATTTATTTTTTTGTCCACAACTGTACGTTATAGGACGAAACACGTCACTGCTCTTGTGTTAAAATTTTAATGAGAATACCTTGTATTCCATGTACCTTGCACTAAGCCTATCTCGAATATAGACAGTAAGACAGTAGGCAAAAGCACAGAGTTGCCAGAAAAATATTTTAATGCCAGCTAAGTTTAGCCATTTTATCCGGCTAAATCCTTTCAAACTGAACGGCAGTACGCCACAATTCCTACCCAGTTTTTTTGAAAGCGTCTTAAATTTTAGTAGTTTTAGCCGGCTAAAATAAAAAACTAATCTCGAACATAATAATATTTTTAATTTATATTCTTTGTGTTTATAAAATAAACAGCATTGTAATTATACGATTTTTTACCTTCGTTTTATTTCAAAACAAATGACAATTAAGATCTATAACAGATCTTAATTTTTGTTTGAATATCAAATTATTTTTATTTAACAATCGGCTGCAGCTAACGTCTTTGCCCCCCGCCCCACTCAAAAATTTCCAAAATCCGGTACTGCTGATTGAGCATTTCATCATGGATGGAAAGCCTGAACTGTTCGCTATCATTTTGCACTCCTATCTTATAGTGTATAATAATAAAGTTTCAAGGCGTTACGAGAAAAGCACCCGTAATCATATACCCCCCCCCCCCCCCTACCGCACAATTAGCTCAATGTCTTATATCAGCTTCCGCCACTTGTACTTTCAGTAGTTATAGTCCACTCTGTATATGGTCGACCTGACGATGAACTTTTAAACCTTTTCATAATACTTAGTTTATTGGAGATGGGGGGTCATATGGGATGTCATTCCGTACACAGTTGGTAAAGTTCCTGCACCTAATGATCTGGAACTCTTGTGGGTTGTTTTTTTAGGTTCCAAGGTAGTATGTAATGTATTTGTTCCTATAATTCATCAGGTTCAGTTTGGGTAAAACCCTCGAGAATACTTCCAAAGCCATGAAACAGAAATCTATGTGTGCGTTGGGAGTCCGTTCTCTAAAATGTTTTATATTGATACTTATGGAAAACTGCCAAACATTGAATTTATATATGTTAAGGATGGCTAAACTACTATGCATACAGGAAAATAGTCTTCTAGTAATTTAAAGCTTGGTTCCTTACCTTCCCAAAGGCTACACTTACTATATACCTTACTGAACAAAATAATAAAATGGTTTTCATTTAAAAGTAATCTTACCATTTTACGCTCGCTAACTCTCAGTTGAGTAATATTTGCATGTGTGTATGTGCAACCGGAGTCCGAATCTGTAGGCAGCTATATTCGATATCAAATCATCACCCCACGGCACAGCGACATTACAATAATTACTCAGCTGAGAGTTTTTGTTAGAGGAATCGTAGTCATTTGGTTCAGATAAATTTTTTTAAATAATTCTGTTAGAAAAGGTATACAAAATTTATATCAATTCGGAAGATAAGAAAGCAAGCCTCAGATTATCAGAAGATCATTTTTCTGTATGAATAATAGTTTTAGACGCAAGAGCTATTCAAATCAAACTTTTGTCAATCTTCCATAAGAACACTGCAAATATTTTAGAATGTTAGGACTCTGTTTGGGGCTCTCATGTTGTAGTGAGGGAGTCTTTTTCATGGCTTGTGAAGTATTCTCGAGGATTTTGATTTGGGGCATTTATGAATCCCTTGTTATATATGTTGACTTAGTAATGCCAATCTGACATCTGACCTTCGGTTGAGAATAATCCTTTCTTGTCTCAATATATTTTATTCTTATTTTGATGACATAATGCAACTTTATCCAGGGATTTTTGGATTACTGTTATCTACTGATTTCTGTCGTATTTTGGTGAAAGAATACTTGGTGCTCTAAGATCAAAAGGACCATAACATCCTTCACGTCATGTGGTTCTTCAATTCGATCCTTTTGTTATTTTATCTCATGTAATTTGTAATTAAGTATAATAAACTCGCACTACAATCAACATTCGGTAATGTGAACAATCCAGAAGAATGAACAGTCAGAATTTTGTCATAATTATTTTGCCCATTTTGGAACACACGAAAGAACAAACAGCTTAAAGAGAAAGGCTGAATACTGGAAGATATAGAGACAGAGATACTCTTCTATTCTAGAACGACGAAAACATAAGTAATTGCGAATTTATGGAAATTATAAATACAATTTTTCTCCACTCGAGAATCGAAGTACCAAAAATTTCCAATTGTAGGCTGTAGTTTTTTAATGATCGGTAATGGTACCGTTTACAGAGCCAATTGTTTGCCTATTGTGCTTTCGCCCTTTTGAGTGAACTCCAGTTTTTTTTTTTTTTAGATTATAAACTAGACACTACTTTTGACGGATTAAGGAAATTTTGGTCAAAAATTCTGAGTCTTCCATATGCTTTCTATTTGCATAGAATATCAGAGTAAGTACAGAATAACATTTCTGCAAAAACAAAAACAATTTTTCAGCATAGCCTCCTTTGAGGGCTACAAACTTGATCCAGGAGTTTTCCAATTAAAAAATATTTTTTCAAGGTCTGATCCCATTCGCTGAGAAATTCTTTCCCTGCGAGCCATTTTCTTTTCAGATTTTGGGAAAATTTAGAGGGAGCTAACTTTTATAAATACGCTGCATGAGCAACCAACTCGAAACCCAATTTAATATTGATATTTCAACTACCGATATATGGCGCATTGAATTGTTTTGGTGGAACATCACGTTTTTGTATTTAATTTTGGCTGTTTCTCTAATAAAATTAATTTTCAACAATCCAAGAACGCTGCATAATATAGGCTCCCATGATTGCTATTTTCTTTTTGCAGGTAGTCAATGAATATGATTATTTGAGAATTCCAAAAAAACAGTCACCATAATTTTCATGGCTTCCACAATCTTCATCTTTTTCCACGCACTTTCACTAAACTTAGTACGTCCTTTGCTTCAACTGCTCTTTCATCTTTGGTTTGTAATGATAGATTTAAGTTTAGTCTACAGTCACAAATCGGCACAAGAGAAACCATGCAGATATTAAGTTAAAACATCTGCAAACACTACTGGGAAATGTTCTGATATACATACATATATGCGTTATTGATTGACTGTTGCAGCACCCATCGCGCAAATTGCCTTTTCATGGCCAAGTTTTTGTGCACTAGTTCTTATTGAGATACCATAATCTCGACCATTATATGCATTCGATAGTTTTCCATCACAATGTCATGGACTTTTTCAATGATTTCCCCTGTGATGCTCTCAATTAGGCATCCGGACTCATGTATCTAGTGGTAAACAGCTTGTAACGATGGTGCATATTCGTAATGGATAAAATTCAAATAAATTCTATTTAGATGCTTGTTCAACTTAAGAGGAGTCAATACCAAGATTTGCAAGTTTCATACATTTTTCAATGCAAATTGTCATATTGGTTTATATCTTAAATTAAAGGTAATGAAGAAATCTGGTAAATGACGTCGACAAAATTAAAAAAAAGTGTATTGGAATGGAGATATTAGCTCGGAAATTTCTAAAAAATGGTAAAAATTGAAGCCTTTTAAATCAAATTCCTGTTAGTAGGTATTCTCATTTCTTTAAATTGTGACTATTTTAGGAAGATAAAGCCTGGATCTAGCAAAAAACGTCGAGTTTTTTCATATTTAGTGGCGCTTTTTATAATTATTTGACTCTAATAGTACTTGTTTTTCTCTCGATATTTCACCGACGAGAAATTACAATATTTCGTTGAAAGTTGTTGCAATACAAAGCAAAATAGTATATTTAACAATTATGTGCAAAAAAAAATTAGGAGAGTTAATTCTCGTTAAAAATTTTCAATTTCTTTTAACTACAAATCTTCATTTTTCGTCTTAAATTATTGTTGGGTTTCTGTCTTTTGCGGTAGATGTCTCTAATGTGCTCCGTGGTCTAGGTCTAAGCTAAGTTTATATAAATTTTCTCACTTTCAGTACACAGACCTACGTATAGTAAATTTTATTACCTACAGGTTCGCTGGTATCTAAATTGAAACTTTTGCTGAGTACTGACTCCTCTTAAGAAATTTGCCAATTTCTATACTTGGAAAAGTTTTCTGAGAATTACTTGATTAATAGTCAGATATAAAATATTGAAAACAAATTAAAACAAGGTGATGGAGGATAAATGGGTTTACTATAAAGGAACTATCCAAAGTTGCACAACGAAAATTACGGAGGCTACACGGCTCACGGCGATCGTTGATACTAGGGTTTCCAATCCGGATATCCGGATATCAAATTATCCGGATTATCCAACCCATTTTGACTATTCGGTAATCCGGATATTTTTCTTTAATTATCCGATAATCCGGATATTTTTGACATTTTTTTTTCATACTGTTTTCTTTCTAACTGTTCAGCTATTTTCAAAAGATTATACAATTACAGTTTTATTTATTACTATTATTTATTTATTAAAGTTTCTTTGAATAAACAAATAAGTTGTCTTGGATGTTTTTTTATGTAAATTTTAAATAAAACAAGTAAGAAAGCTAGAATTGGTCCAAGATTAATTCTTATGATACCCTAGATGAATGCCCTTATGACCCGGTTTAGACGGGTCAATAAGCTGCCTCTGCCCCGTGAAAACTTCTCGCTAATATGATGGTTGGCGCAGGAATGAAGCATCACCCAACCTACAGATTTCGTGCGGCAGAGACAGCATACTGAGACTGACCTGTCTAAACTGGGTCTATGTAATTTCGTATGGTCACCCATCTGTGTAAGTTTGATTTTCTATGAGTTTTTTCGCATGTATTTCTAGTACGGTTCGTCGGACAGTATAAATTATTATAACTAGTTTCATAGCATTTCATATTCTGAAGCACTTTTGAGTACACAAAAAACGTCTAGGACTGATTGTTTTCACAGAATACACCTACGTAAAAGATCAAAATTTTTATATGGCCCAATTTAGCTCATTTATGAAATAATTTTTACTATTTTTATGAAAACATCGCAATGTCCAAATAAATAGTGAGAAACGAAAGTTTTGTATGGCAACTCCTTGAAGGAGTTACGCGATTTGTCCCATTTTCGAACTTGAATTTACTTTTTTTAAAAAAAAAAGCTCATGTGCAAAATTTCAGTTCTCTAAGTACATGCGTTCTCGAGTTATCGTGCGGACACACAAACAGATAGACAGACGCAAAAATCTAAATAACTCTGAATATTATACACGGGTGTTCATTCCATTTTGCTCCATCATAATTATTTCTATGCGTTAGAAACGGAAGGACAAACTTAGTATACCCAATAGATTTCATCTAGGGTATAACAAAACCTACTAAGCACTGAAATTACATGATAACAGTGTGGTTAAAAATTAAATATATTTATAAATAAAATATTGAGTTAATTGGCCAAAAAGGTAGTATATACATTGATTATGGAGTAAATAGATGTCTCTAGAATCCGGTGCAGGAGTTTTCTGTTACCCGTATGGCGATATCTATACAGGGTGTTTCCCCTTAGGAGGTCCATAGAGCGGGAGGTGATAGTACTCACCTAGACGAACCAAAAATTGTATGGCAGGGGGGGGGGCAATATCAACCGTTTAGGAGTTACAGGGTGATTCATAAAAAAAGCTAGGTTTTCACAAAACACCGTGTATCTTAAAAACTACAGGGCGTCTGGTCACAGTTAAGGGCTCACTGTATGCAGAACTTCATGGCCTTTCCAACGACAGCTCAACCAGCCCCGTATCCCTCTCCCCTATGAAGTTATGAAGGTCTAAACTAAAAATTTCGGATTTTTTCTTTCCTTTTTTTTTACTTTGACCTATATTATTTTTGCAAAAAGGTCCATTAACATAACTTTTTTTTATAAAAACTGTAAACTGCAGGCTCTCCTCTTTAAGTTGACCTATTACATCCTATGTGTTAACTGTAGCCGTTAAACAGTTATTAACTCATAACCTATTCAGGTCATACCGAAAAAAGACCGATATTTTTTAAAATGACGTGCTAAGGGAACAAATTATCGTTGAGAATAGATTGAAAATAGGTTGAGAATAGGTTTAGAGCTAATAACTCTTAAAGGGCTTCAGATAGCACATTGGGTGTAATAGGTCATATTAAAGAGGATAGTCTACAGTTACAGTTTTTATAAAAAAAAGTTTAACGACCTTTTTGCAAAAATAATAGAGGTCAAAGTAAAAAAAAAAGGAAAGAAAATCCGAAATTTTTAATTTAGACCTTCATAAACTTCTGAGGGGAGAGGGGTACGGGGCTGGTTGAGCTGTCGTTGGAATTACCATGAAGTTCTGCATACAGTGAGCCCTTAAATGTGACCATTATGCCCTGTAGTTTTTAAGATACAGGGTGTTTTGTGGAAACCTAGCTTTTTTTGTGAATCACCTTGTAACTCCTAAACGGTTGATATTGCCCCCCCCCCCCCCTGCCATACAATTTTTGGTTCATCTAGGTGAGTACTATCACCTCCCGCTCTATGGACCTCCTAAGGGGAAACACCCTGTATATTGACGTGATTATTATATAAAATCGACGATGGCTCGACTGTTGACGTAACCAATGAGTAAGCCAGCAGTCAACGATGTGACATTTAATTTTTAACCATTTAAGGGCAATCTAATTTAAAAGAATTGTTAGATGTCCTATTACCACTAAGAGACTGCAGCAAAGGAATTAAATAAAAATTCAGCGACACTTTTGACCGCGGAATGTGCTTATAAATTTCTATTTGAAAGCTTCGACGAGTTTAGAACGAACTTAGGTTAAAATTTATCGAAACAGAATAAAAAATGAATGGATGAACGTCGAGATAAAATGCTTATGAAAGTAAATCTTCTTAGAAAGCAGGCAATATACCACATTCCATAAATATTTTGATTATAATTCAAAAGGTTGCTCCCATTACAATTGCCAGTCTCCAGGAATAACTGGAAGTGGCAATTTCTTCTGTTGATGAGCAGAGTAACGCAAAAAACATATTAATCAATGCATTTCTTACAATAAAGCCAGCATTTAC